>OX457029.1:67155624-67178850 GCA_949752745.1 Protula sp. h YS-2021 | reverse complement strand
TCACTTTCTCACTCTCTCTCATCCACTGAACATCAAGGACAGACGTTCTCTTGACGACAAAATCAACAAAACCAAAGTTGATCTGACGTCGCCTGCGACGTCTATCCAACGTTATCAAACGTCGCAATGTTCACCGGAAATGCAATAATACCACCCAGTAGAACACCCGATAACCCCACTAATGCCTGGTCACGTTTAGGCGGCGGTTTTTTTTTTTTTTTTTTTTGCAGATTATTTGTTTAGTTTGTTGTTATTAGTTCTAACTCTTACACATCGGTTTAAACCATAGAAATATTTTGATCGTGAATTTATTTTCTAATCACAGTCTACACCTGGTTCACGGTAATATTGAAATGCAGCTAATAAGCGATTGTTTTGCTCATGGAAGTGTCCCCGGGAGGACGTCATAGTGACGCTGTGTCCTCTGACGCCATCATATGAAAAAGGACTGAATTTAAAATGTGGTTATAAAACATAGTCGTTTTAATCAAAATGGAAATTTGAACATCAGAGGCAAAATTTGCATCAAAAACTGTTACTGGTTTAATTTTAATGTCTGACAAATACATATAAAATGCCCTAGACAAAATAGATGTCTGTCTATCGTTCTGGGCAAAACGTCTACAGTGAGGCGGGTGGAAGGGGTGGGGGAGGGGGGAGGGAGGGGGAGGGGAACAGGGAGGGGGAGAGGGAGGGAGAGATGGGACAGAAAGGTTTATTTGCAAAATATGAGCCAAAAATCAGAGTCAACAAAGTTTTTCTGATTTCGTTGCTGCTATTATTATTATTATTATTATTATTATTATTATTATTATTATTATTGTTATTATTATTATTATTATTATTATTATTATTATTATTATTATTATTATTATTATTATTATTATTATTATTATTATTATTATTATTATTATTATTATTATTATTATTATTATTATTATTATTATTATTATTATTATTATTATTATTATTATTATTAGTGATCTCCAAAATTGATCAAAAGATCAAAGATCAAACTATTCAATACTTGATGGTGAAAATTAAATATTTGATAGCAAAATCTCATTTTTGAGTTCAATCATTAATTTTCTTATTGATATCAAGAATTTAATTTAGATAACCTTTTTTCAGAATGAACTTTTTTATATTTTGAAATCTGCAATTGAATTTTTTATGTAAAATTAATTTTTGATATAAAAGTTTTAATATCAATCTATCTTTTCTATCTAAAATACATGGGGAAAAATCTGTGAAAAATTGCTTTGACAAACAGGTGCTTATTGCAGCGGTGGTTTGAGGACTGTAAAAACAGAGAGGTAGTGCCGGGGAGGGGGTGGGGGCAGGTGATAGATGGGGAGAGGATGGAGGGTGGATGACGGAGGATGAGGACGGGAGGAGGGCTGGAAGTATGAATGATCAACATCGAGTTTGGCAAAACAAAAATCTGAAACCCATGCCACTTTTGAAGAAAATTCTCTGTTTGGCTGAGTGAAGGGGAATATCCGCAGTGTAGCAGACGAAGGCGGTCCTGGGTCACGACGGTCCCGGGTCACGGGAATTGCAATTATTATCAGTGGAGAGTGATATCGAGCTTTCTAATGAGTGCACAAAAAACATGAGTGAAAGCCAAGCTCTGCTGTTCCTATTGGCAGACGGGTTTGCCGGGCTTTTTCAAAACATCAACAACAAAATATTCAGACGAGACGACCCGGCGTAGTTACTCGATCTCCAATCATATAAGTATTACCCGGGCATTACACGTAGACAAACACACAAAAAAATAGCCTAATTTAAAACTTCATCTTTATTTATTTATTTTATTTATTTTTATTTATTTATTCATTTTTTTTTGTCTTTCAAGCAAGTCGCCGAGTACAGCCGTGTTTTGTTTGCAATTGCATAACACGTGACGCGTTCTGTAGACAATTTAACCCCGCCCACCCGACATCGCGATCATGTATTGTTATACTCGTACGCTTTTTTCCCCTCTTTTTAAAACTGTGTTTCCTTTCTAGAAACCACACAAGGATTAAATGCTGTAAATCTGATCTCCCTGAATTGTAGCGTTTGAATGCAGGCTGATTTAAGCAATCATTTTCTGTGAATAGGGTTAATATTGGGTGAGAAGGTATTAAGTCTGGTGAACCGTCAACACCTAAATTGACATGCGGGTACCTTTTTTCACGTGAGCCAATTAAGGCATTTTACAGATAATAGAACTGTATTCAAAGAAAAAAACATACTTTAATAATATTTTTCATTGTTTCGATTGAAAAGAACATTAGATTTGATAGAGAAAATAGAATGCTGAGATTATTTTTGAAGAAGAAAACTGGTATAAAAATGATTCCAGTTCCAGTTATAAGATTTGATTCAGACAACACAATTTCCAATGAGCTAAAAAAAACTTGAGTTTATGGATACAGCTCTGCTTGGCCGTTGTTGTCCAACAGCCAACCTCTACGGCGGTTCGATCTGTTGTGTATAAGGCCCTATCACCCCGCGAACCATTGAGGATTCCGCGAAAATAGTGCTCATAAAAGGGATGTCTATAAAAAACGGGGGTAATTTTGAGGAAGACGCGGAAGTTGGGCGGGGAGGAGTAGGGGGAAACTATTTCTCAGGCTCGGGATTCCATGTTGAGGTGTCGGTTTTAAATGTCGTGAACGAGTATGGTAACCAGTTGGTGTGGGCAGTATTTATTAAGCTTTCCATCTAACCCTTCCTGCTCCCCAATCCCCGTAACCTACAAATTGATTGTCATGTGTCTGCATATTCGAGTCATATCCGATTTTTAAACAAGGGCGGGGACCCTTGTATAGTTCACCCCTCGTCTCTCTCTCTCTCTCTCTCTCTCTCTCTCTCTCTTAAGTACAGAAGCAGGTCCCTCCACCCCATTTTTCACGATACTGTAACTCAGCGTAGACCGAGTCTGGTCCGAAATCACCTCAGTTTTTCCGCGCTTATATATATATATATATATATATATATATATATATATATATATATATATATATATATATATATATATATATATATATATATATATATATGGTAAGACATATGCTACCAAGTGAGTGCCCCTCCCTCCTCCACCCTTACCCAGTACCCAAACTTTAAACAATCTTACAGCAAAACAAGAATTAATCCTAGTTTTACACACTGCACATCAGATGTCCATTATACCCCTATTTTTGTTAATTACAGATTGAATTTGCACTGTTTTTGATTTAAGGTAAAAGCGAAGACAATCACATCAGACTGGTCTCTGATGGAACTTCGTCAAAAAAGAAGGGACCAGATTTCTGGATGAACTGGTGCAGACGAGGAAAAAAACAATCTTGTTTCTCATGCCTCAGTAAGTTCGCTTAAATCGTAGATTAAAAAAAAATATCTGGGTGGGTCTAAAAACTTTCAAACAGATAAGGAGTAATTGATCCGCCATTGTATCAAATTTTTAAGAAAAATAGATTTCCCCTGAAAGCAGAAAAATTACACGGACTTTCGAAGGAGAAATTGATCCCCTACAGGAAGTGTGCCCAAGAACTATAGGCAGTGATTAAAGAGGCATTTAAAAATTGTTGGTATAAAACTGTTGACCTCTGGGGAGATCTTGCTGTTATATCTAAACACAGAGCGCATTTCCACAGTACTGTAAAAACCTGCGGAATATTTTGTTTAGTACCTTGGTATACCACGTCTATTACAGTCTTACCACGCGCTTCAACATCTGCGCCGCATTCTTATTGAGGAAAGGAATGCCTTACCACAAAGGCAAACCAATACCTGCATTGCTTCCATGCGTAGACGAATTAACTCGTGCATCGTACAGCAAGGATATTACACGAGATATTGACAGTTTTTGAAATTTTGAAAATGCCCCCACATCTGTTTGTGAGATCACAGCGATGAAAGTAATAGGTGAAAATTTGTGAAACTTCTTTTGCTGTATTGCCAAATGAACACTGTTTTCTTACATATAATCTTTTTTAGATAAAAGTGCCTACAAAGTACGAAAAAAATTATCTCAAAGTTAATATTCCATGTTTTTACAGCACTTTATTTTATAAGTAGTTCCTCTCTTTTAGGAGTACTCTCTTCGCGGAATCCCCGGTCGATCTGTAGAGTGCGATGGTGTTATACACAAGAGACCGAACCGCTGTAGAGGTTGGCTGTTGGACAAAAACAACAGCAACAACAACAACAGACCGAACCAGTGTAGAGGTTGGCTGTTGGACAACAACAAAATTGCCTAGTCAAGGCTGCGCAAAGATTGCAAATGAATGTTGAAATAAACTTTTGATAAAATCCAAGATTTCCAGTATACGGTTCCAGGTCTTTTTATTTTTCTTTTTATTTTATTTTTAGCACATATTATTAAAAAGCGGAATTCATTACCATGTGTTTTTAAAAATGACAAGTCTGAGAGTTTTAATGAAGAAAAATGAAAATCCCACCCTGTTCCTTCTAACCCCTTCCCTCCTACTCGCTGTTGTCCCAACCCCTTCCCTCCCACCCTCTTCCCTCCCCTGCCCCCCACATTCCCTTCCTGTGTCACAGAGCAGGTGGCTCCGAATGGAGGACTTACCACGCAGCAAGCCTTTCATCCGCACATCCTGAAAGCGCATCCTTCACATTGTAATAACAATCTTAGGAAAGCGAAAGAAAGCATCGAACAGGAGTGCAAAAAAAAAAAAAAGTTTATAAGGGACTGTATTTGTACCAAAATCATAAAATAAAAACAAAACCACATCGCATGGCGTTTGGACCATTCTCATGACCCTCTGTTTGCCTTCGGTTCGCGCTCGCCTTCCATGCTGCGGGATGATTTTTCGGGATCAGTCCACCCTGGTTTGGCTTTTGTCATTATATCCCAACCTTAAGCAACTCCGAAAGGAAAACAGGTGCCTCTAAAACCCCGCCCCGCCTATTACTTGACGAGGGGTTATTGTGCCCTTTTATTTTCGTTGTATCTAGGGGTCTGGGTGAAGGTGTAAGCATTGGTAATAACCTTCTATTTCATGATTTCCAAGTATACCTACGAAGGAAACAGTAATGTTTCGCCTGGTAAATACGTCTGTAGGTACTGCAACGCTACGTACGTCACGTCACGCTATGCGAAAACGTCACGCTACGCACTACCTGACCTTGACATAACGATGTAGCTACGCGGCAGGAGGGAGGGGATGGGAATCTACATTTAAGTTTTATTATGTATTTATACACTTTACCCTTGTTGTCAATACAAATATGTCAAGTCGCGTTGACACTGAAAAGATATTCGAAATTAATTCAAGCATCCATATTTGAACTTATTTTTATTGTTGAAACTTCAATTTAGTCCATGTTAAATAAATGCATCACTCTTAAGAGATCATAAAGTACACGTGTACTACAGACAAAATCCACTGTCATAACAGGGCGCATATTGTCGACAAAACAGGTTCATTGTATTTATATGTTAATTTAATTATTTCTATCATAAAGTAAACGAAACATGGGGGGGGGGGGGGGAGGGAGGGCGAGGGAGGCAGGAAATGACATGTCCAAATCGGTCAATCCTGTGTGTCGGTGTGTGTGTGTGCGTCTGTGTGTGTTTGTGTGTATGTGTGTATTATGTGTATGTCGGTGTGTGTGTCTGTGTATACGTAGGTGTGTGTGTACGTATATGCGTGTGTGTGTGTGTGTCTGTGTGTGTGTGTTCTGTTTCAAAGATACGTTCTGGTTGTGACCAAGAAATTAACGTATAAACAACGTTGCTTACTAAAACGTCTGCTCAACGTTAGCTCAAAGACGTTGACAAAACTTTGTTCTGTGGTAGTGACCAATGACGTCATAAGCACAGCCAGAGTTAATGTTGTGGTTAGGTTGGATCGACACCGTAACCTCAAATCGACGTTTGTTAGACGTTGGTATGCTTATTGGGGTGAATATGACACACTATGGTTGAGTAAATACCATTGTGTTGGATAGGGGGGAGGGTTGCAACCCCCCCCCCCCCATAACTCATACCTTTTAACTTAGTCTTGAGTATTGTGAATAGACTTATTGCTATTGTTATTGTTATTGTTGTTATTGTTATTGTTATTGCTATTGTTATTGTTGTTGTTGTTTGGGCAAAGCTAATCATGTGAAATTCTTTGGATACTGCAGATAAAATCTCGGTTTCACTATCTCGGTAAGTTTAATCCGTGCATCTTTATCCTGTGGATTTGCTAGGGCTAGTTTGCGCACTGCGCACCAGACGTTACTCCTCAATGTAACGTCATATCATAAAGATATTCGAATTTTTAAGCTAACCCAATCAAACGTGGTTGGCGTTCAATGTTGCATGTTAAAACAAGCTCCGACAACAAAGCAACATGTTCTAAGTTATACAGGTCAACATTAATGTCCATTAATACTTTGTGTTGACTCGAAATAAATAAGTGTGTCATAATGAGTTTTAAGAACAACATCTTGTCGTTCTTATATCGGACAGTATCCAACAAAATAAACAGGATTTAAGCTGATGTTATTGTTGAAATTTGAAACCATCGTGTAAAATTCTGCGCCTTTTAAAGGTTCCCATAATGTGCGCCCACAGTACAGACAGAGACCAGCGCCATACACATTATGTAAACAGTGAAACCTGTGTTTTAGGGACAAGCAACGGACTAGAAATCTTGTCCCTAATACACAGATATCCACAATAGACAGGTTCAAATTTAGCAACCGAAAACAAACTAATAAGAGCTAGTAACATTGTTTTTTAATATTCGTATATACGCAAATGTCTTTGTAATATTTCACACTTTACAATATATATGAATATACATAAACATTTTACACATTTAATGGTCTAAAATCAAATTAATTTCTGGTAACTGACTATTAACTAATAACTAACTAAAATGTCTAGTATTACAACAGTTACTCTATCTAGTCCATCAAATGAAGAACAGCTATAGTCTAACGAATATACTTCGCTTTTATCCAGTTCAAAGTTGAGGGTGAGGTTGCCATCTCAAATTGTTTTCGATAAATCATACCGCGTGCTGTGTACGGTACATCTGTCCAATTAGGCATATCTTCCACAGGAAAACTGAACTAAGTGTTTAATGACAGATTTTGCCCCTTATGTAGGCAGCCACGTGGATTGAGCAAGAACCTCAGTACAGTTGGTGCTCCCTTCTTAAGCAAACACTTTCTAATACGACATACTCGAGTGCCATAACACTGGCATGTATGTAAATAGATTCTACTCCGGGACGAGCACCTGATGTGTCCACAATTTGAAAGGTTCGTTTCAGCGTATCTTTAGAGCTACGGCCAAAAAATCTTGTCCCGTAGCCCTGATAGCCATGTATCCACAAAAGGTAGGTATTCCTACCATAGGAGTCAATGGCATTTAAAAAAGGACTGACAGAACTTGTCCCTAACATACAGTTGTCCACAATACACAGGATGCCCACAGGACAGGTTTTACTGTACATGACAAATGTTTTTCGAACGCCACAATTTCTTTTGCGTTTGAGGACGTACAAATCATTTTAAAGGTATACTGGCGGCTTGGTTCACAGTTACACATATCACACATCTTGGGCACCTCCCACCCCCCTTTCAACATACCATCCACGTGAGGTTAATCGCTGAAGAGCCCGGGAGTCCGCCCTTATCATTTTACTGCACCTTCAGCGATTTGCCGAAAATAAATTGATTAGTTTCAGAAAGCAGTCCATTTTTGGCCAAAATATCCATCAACTAAAATCTAAGAGAATCATTATCATTTTTTAAGTATTATAAAACTATTATAATAAAATTGAAAACAATTTAATTTGCAGGACGTGAATTATTTATTTTATTTTGGAATAAATGCTGAGCAGTGAATTCTTAACCCATGGAAATTTCCACACTGTCAAAACCACGAAAAATCAGCAGGCTGTCGGGGTTAAGTTTCCGTCAGAATGACCTCCCTTAGGTTACAAAAGACTTCTTTTTATGCAATGCACCATCAACAGTTAAATAGAAGAAATAAGTAAAATAATGTTACTCCGTTTTTTGTGATTACATCAAGACATACAGTATACCAATAAACTTAGTAAATGTCGTTTAATTCATTTCCATACTCATAAAATAATATGAAATAAATTGATGTTAGAATGAAATAATTTGGGGGGATTTTCTAAATATAATGGAAATTGTTGCACCATTTCGATTAAATGTAATTATACCCTTAATATGTTAAATTTCGGCACTTTAACCAAGTAAAACCAACTCAAAATATCACATAAAGTTTGCAAAAGTACCAAAAAGTGCATTTAGTGATATGGTATTTGATAACAAAAATACTCATCTCGCTACTTTTGGGTACACACTGAAGTACTTAAAGTACATATAGTAATGTGTTACAACTACAGTACACAAGAAGCAGGAAAATAACACACAGCAAAGGTGCTGATAAAAATGATGTATGTCCGCGTTGTCTATTTGCGGACACTAAATAAATGGGGAAAACAGAATGCGATTTCAGTAAGACCTATCCTACAGTGTCTTCTTTGTTTGCAACAGAAGAAAACGCGGCACTGCTGCAAACTACATACGTTGTGTTCACATCGCTACTGTCCGCATTAATGGATGCATGGTGCATACAACGCGTGTTGTATTCACAAATAAAATGTTCCTTTCTAATGGGTCGAGAGATCAAACCTGACTGCGAATAGTCAACAAAACTAATGGTTAAACGATTCTTCTCAGTGCATTCTTTACAGTGGAATAATCCAATTACTGGAGGTTTTAGTTTCTCAGAATGTTTGACATATAATAAATACAATCACTGTCAAACCTACTTCTGTTATTGTACTACATAGAAAATCGTTTAAAAACCGTTAGTTTTGTAAAACAGAAAGTGGATCAAAAAGTGGAAGTTAAAATGAAATACCTCATGTCTCGTGTCAAGTGGGTCGTCGAAAGATTTTTCACATGCTTGAATCAAAACACAAGAAAACAAGACATATATTTTCGACGCATGTGCTGACATTTTGGATTATATTTGAATAGAAATGTCTTTGCAGAATAGAACAGATGATGATTCCCTCCCCCCAACAAGCCTGAAGGGACGGTTAGAAGAGAAGAGTGACAAACTAATCGTGGACAAAGATTCAGAATCAACAAGGAGAGAGACAAAATGTGCATATAGCGAGCTGAACGATTGTATTACTCAGTTTCATATGGGCATTGATAATTATAAGTGTGCGCCAAGTTAATTGTGTAAGATGCTGAGCAAGTGTTACGCCTATGTTTAATGAAACACTCGTTATTAAGAATGTGATTATTGTCTTCTGATGATCGCTGTAGATTTTATTTCAGCAAAACCATCCCTCGAGTGAACAAAACTGCATGCTGCACACCAGTCTACTCCACAATTGTTTGGTTGATCTGGAATTTTACACCTGGCTTTACTTCGTGTTCCATTCAATCCTTCAGGTGAAATGAACTTGATGTTACACACCAGTCCACTCCACAATTGTGTAATATAATAATACTGGCGCATACAACCCGTAAAGCTTGTTATATCCTCAGAGTATACGAGACTTGCATGCTCAGGATTAACACATCCCACGCGTAAAACATTTGACAGGCTCGATCTAGAAGAATCCTGTACATTCTAAATAAACACATGCACCATACTGAGCGCCCAGTGGTGTGTCCAGTGCGTAAGAGTTTTGTGTACTATGTGTACTGTTTACTGTGCACTATGAATAAGCACATAGAGCACATAGTTACAGAACATGAAGCTCAAGTGACTACTGGCTAGTTAAAAGGCGAGTTATTAAAGGTTGAGTTTTGCTTGAAAACAAGAATCCCTCCTTAAACAACTTTGACGGCCTGCATTTTAAAGCATGTACACAGTTAAAGCTTTCACAACAGCACGTTTCGCATATGACAAAATCATATCCCCATGCACTAAATGAATTATTAAAAACCCATATTTCTCATGTTATCTATAGATTTAGAGCTGGATGCCTTCACTTAAGAAACAAGATAAAATATGGAGCTGTTTTAAATAGACCAATATTAGAAGATTTGATGTATTTTAAACAAACATTTACAATGAGTGTTTTATATTTTGTAGTTTATAATTGAACTTTGGCATAAATGCATGTATATAAAATATTTTATTGTTTTTACTTTCTTTATTTATGCAAACAATCACATCAATTTTGAGATGCTCGTATCAAGTACGCGTTTAATCATGATAATGTTGGAAATTTTGAAAAGAAATTACACTATTACAAATACAAATATTACAAATACATGAATTTGAATACATTATGCATGCTATGCACTTTTTGATTATTATTACATACAATAAAATACACATAAAAATCACCGTTATTCCAATTGTTAAAACGGGATTCATTATTGAAACTTATTTCACATAAATACAACTATCGTACGTGTAAGCGTAATTCTACTTTCGTAAATGTAACTTAAATTGTGTAAATGTAGCTATATTTTTCAAGCATAACTCAACCGGGCTTATGTGTAACTTGAAGTGCTTGAAATTTGCCGACTTTCCCCACAACTCGCCTTTCTAACTCAACTCTCCCAGAAAATAACTCGACAATTAGCTATCCTCTAATACAGCATCACTGTTGATGTAGAAGAGCTTTGTATTCTCAAAATTAATGCACACGTCACTAAAAACGTGTGACATTCTTAGTGCAAGAGAACCTTGTATACTCCAAATTAATGCATATGCTTCATAATATGTATGCCATATTCATTGTAAATGTACCTTTAATTGGTGATATGTTGCCTCCAAATTATAGTGTGTAAAATGTAGCACAATGTGAGGAAATCGGACGAGGATATTAATACAAATACACAAGCCTTGAGTAACTTCACATTTCTGTATATACCAAGGTTTATCATCAACTATTCATTGAAAAATACTCAATATGCCTATGTTATATGGTTTATATTTTAACATTGTATTTTTAAGTAATTTTTTCCTAAGTATAAGAACCTACCTGCTCGTCTTGCCATTGTTATCCGCATTCCCAACCAATAAGATCTCTTATATTCTCTGAGCCAATTACACTTTATCTAAAGTGTACGAGGCTAGAGAAATGGTCCAAATATATAGTACCAGTTAGTACCAGAGGCATATTTGTTAAGCTCTTTTGCTCTATGAAAATGTATATCTGCAGGATAAAAAGTAAATTTCATTTGCAGGTTCAGTTTAATAACCAGTAAAACGCCAAAGGATTTCGAGTTATGTTTTGTTAATTACTCTGGAATCACCAGACATAATAGATACAAGCTCAGTGCTTGTAACCTTTAGTAAATACAGCTGCGGACAACACCACTAATGTTACTTAACTGTGCTAACTATTTGTCAAACAAATTAATTTAAAATTAAATCGTGTCTGTGTCAGAACAATGCAAATTTTTTGCTTTTCGTGGCTTTCGTTTCAACGCGGAACTTTATCAACAGTCCTTTAACAAAGACTTAATTATAAGCATTCTGCGCTTAACATTAAAACAAAATGGCGTCTTTTATCAGTTTCTATGGCAACATCTGGCAATTCATAACGTATAACAAGAACATATTTAAATTCGAACTATTAAACATTTGGCCAAAAATTAATATTTTTAGATCACTTCCTCCCTTCCCGCAAAATTTAAAAAGCTATAGCCTGAGTGGCTTTTCCTTTGTAAGGCATAATTTTTGCAAATTACGAAATTTTCTGAGAAACTCATTTGCTACTTGCTCTGGTTAACGGTATTCCTACACCATCCTCAACGGCTCACCAAGAAGCGTGCGTAACTAAACGCTGGTAATTTACATGGACAATGGAAATGAACCGATAAGATTTTGCATCCAAATCTAGTTCTTAAAAAACCAATGCGCAAGCACATCACTATGTTCAGTGTGTATAACAGGTACAAATGAAGCAGAAGCCAATTGTGCAATGACCAGTGAGGTGACGGCACATGCACATGCTAGATGATTATGCGAGTGCTGTTGAAACCTCTGCGCATTGCTTCTTTCCTGAGCATTTAAAATATAACTGCTTTTTCTTCGCATTTTGATCATAAAAAATGGGAACAAAAATGAAAACAAAGCGCGAGGCGTACAGCTTCATATCAACTACTACATGTTGCCCTAGGAAAATATACATCATGCTCCTAGGGCCAGTATGTAAAGATAAAAAAGTGCTAAGCGATGGTGAATATGGTCTTGATTTTGCATTATTGCAGTTGTATCAATGAGAAATATGTGCGTTGTTTGAAACTTTCTGGACTTTTTTTTTTGAAGTTTTACAAAGCTAGGAAACTTTTCAAATTTCAAGCTTTAAACACAAAAAAGCAATTACACTATAAATAAAACTTATTGGCTTTTTAAGTACTGCTTGTGGCTATCAAGTATGATAATGCGTGATGTCTAAACTTATGCAATTTATTTAAAATTATTTAATTTTGCAGTCTTATCGGATTAAATGTGTCAATGAACAATGAGAAGAACATAAAAACAGCATAATTTAAAAATCATTGAATAGTAAAGGATTGTTCATTTAGAAGTTTATTCAGAGATAACCCAGTTTTCAGGCACCTGATTACGTTATGCGATGTCATTAATGATTTATTCCAATGGCAGAAGGTGGTGGTGTACAAAACCACATGTCACAATCCCGGATACATTGTCAATACCAAATAGATTTGTTTGCTATATTATGAAAAAAATTTTTATGTGGTCACTCTACAAGAGAAAGTAACTCTGGAAATGTATCACCTCTGTAAAATCAGTTCAGATTTATGCTGGTCATGTGGATGTTAGCTGCAAAATACATTCTGAAGGAAGAAGAGGCTTTTTTCACATTAGCCATAGCTTCATACACATTACCCTGAGCTTTATATATGTAACCTGGGGCTTTGCGCACATTATCCCACAGCTTTGCACACGTTACCACCAGCTTTGTGCATATTACCCCCAGCTTTGTACACATTACGCACATTACCCCCTCCCCGCTTTATACACATTACACATATACTAGCTTTGCACACGCCACCTGTAATTGTGCATACTAATTGCAGCTTTGCACACATTGCCTGCAGTTTTGTACACATCACCTGTAGCTTTGCACATGTCACCTACAGCTTTGCACACACCCATTCGAAGTTTTGCACACATTACTGGCAGTTTTGCACACGTCCCCCCCCCTCCCCGCGGCTGTGCACACGTTAATGTCATAATAAATTCAGTGAATGAAGCGGAAAAACGGGTTAAAGGTGTCTTCTTAAGGTTAGTCTGACACATTGATATAATTCAAAAATAAAGCGTTTCGAGCCATTGCGTGGTGTATCTTATTAACAGAATTTGATTGATTGCCAGGTGCAATTATTTTAACCTGAGTACGTCAACCTGCATTGATGTTTATTTTACTCAGTGTTTTGATTAGAGAAATTTTACGCTTTTAGATTACATCGTGACATTTCGTCCTTTAAAAAGTGACATGAAATTTTAAACTTTTGTGCCCACAAAACAGGATGGATATTGCTGTCATATTTCTCCAGTCAGAAACTCTAATTTGCTCAGCCTGCTGAACATGAATACCCTCACATAGCATCAAATATTTTATGTGCCATTGCTATAATTGTTTTTCTCCTTTTTATCTTTACCGCCCAGATCTTTCTTAGGCCCTTACAGGGCATGAACTGATCAAAAGAAACATTTTCAATTACAAGGATGGCCGGAAGCCTCAGTGGGCGTTATGCCCTGTCATAAATCAGCTGACCTGTCATGACATCTGTCTGTTATTCATAAACACAGAGCGGGTAGATATTTTAAAAAGTAATTCCGCTCTATTATGCGTAGTATTTTCGCAGAATACCCAGTGGGTTTGCTGAGTAAAAAGGTATTATATAACCGCCTAAGAGATTGGATGTTGAACAACAACGAGCGTTATAATCTTGAATTCCGTGATAGGTGCATTCTCTTAGCTGAGGCAACGAAAGAATGTCAGACTCTTTTACCGTGAGGAGGATTACCGGAACTGTGACATTCCACAATACATTTGACCTTGGTATTTGAAGTCAAGGTCAATTGCTCGAAAAAAGATTCACTTGTTCTATTTATCATTGGAACTGTAAGAAATAAAGTGATTCTAGCCAATTCACAAATTGTAACCTTTATAATTTAAGGTAAACAGCATTTCGCTTATAAGCGATATACGAAATTTCGAGTTAAATTTTACTTTTTTTAAGGTCATTTTAACTTTTCTGCTAATAAATGGGTTGTCGTCCACATTGGGAGTTAATCGAATTTCTGCACCGGGTGTCCGTGTTTTATGAGATATTTATTTATTTATTAAGTTATTTAGTTATTTTATTTATTGTGATTTGCGATTTCGAAAAAAAAAACACATTCAAACTAGGTTTAAATGTAACTAGTAACCTTGAGTAATTTAAAAAATTATTGTTAATTGCAAATCCTGTATGAATTGCAATTAATTTTAACACTGATACAGATGTGGACCCATTGAAGTTTCATAAGATAGAACACAGTATGAAGCTTAACAATTAACATTGAATCCAATGACTCTAAAGTGATCTATCTGTGGTGGTCCCTCAAAAGTGGTCCGTCTGTAGGTGTCCTTCTTGTGATGTTCTTTATAACTGGTACTACACATGGGACTAATTAAAGGTGACCCCATTTGTGTCAGGTGGTTCCATTTGCTGGGTGGTCCCAAGTATCAGGTGGTTTCACTTGCGGTCTGGATCCATGTGTCAGATGGTTCGACCTGCGGGGTGGTCCCATGTGTCAGGTGGTTCTGCTTGAGGATGGTCGTAATCCGAGGTTCTCCCTGTAGAGGCTTTTGAGGAGAGAAATGAGGTAAGAAAATCCCTTGTGCTAACACTGGCACGTGAAATATACCTGGTAAGTAATATTTGACTAGACATATGCTTGGTATGGATACCGATGTGATATCAACCACCACCCTGAGGTCTAAAGGTGATACGGATACAGATGTGGTATCAACTACAATCTTAGGATCTGAAGGTGTGGATAGCGATGTGTAATCAGCCACAGCCCTAGGATCTGAAGCTATGGATAGCTATGTGATATCAACCACAACCTTAAGATCTGAAATCATGGATATGGATGTGATATCAACCACAACCTTGAATCTGGAATACTTTATCAGTTCTTCGATGTGAGAACAGGCCTTGACCCCATTGTGCTGTCACATTCTTCCTAATTGGAATCGATGTTTGACCTTTCACTTCCGCATTTCTGGAAACACTTAGTTACAGTGTCTTTTGCAGTGTCCTTTACTGATCCACTAATCCAATATCATGCATCAAGTACGGTAATCCCTTTGGTTACGGACTGCATGGTCACATCAGGTTCCTCAAAGAATTTTTCTTTTGATTTATAGATACAATACGAAGCCATTATATAACCCCATTTATGGACGTGGCATGCGTTCCGCGATTAAGACGTTTGCAAACAAAAGCAGTCATGTTTGTGGCGGCACATTCTTATTGACATTATCTGAGGCAGACTGCAAACAAGCCGCACAGATTATGTATTTAACTTGTCAGAATTACACGGGGCATTCAAACAGTAAAATCTACAGTTGGGACTGCCAAATGTTGTCCAGTGTCTCGACTAGGGAGGTGTTCGAATTTGCCAGGTTTTAATACAGAAACTAATGAGAAATTAAAAGGGACTGAAAAATCTGTCCGGAAAAGGGAGTTGTTCGCATTATACAGGTTTGTCCAGAGGCAGGTTTTACTGTACTTTCCATTTCAATGTTTAGAATCACTTATGGTTGTGTTTTCTGCTGTTTGATATATATGTTTCAGTAAATCTGCAAGTTTCCTAAAACCCTTAAGATCGGTACGGTCCTTCCATTTGGAATGAGGTGTACTATTTGAATGGAGGGGATGGGTGGGGCGGTTGGGGTGTACGATTTGAACGGCGGCATTAGGGGTGTACTATATGATTGGTGGGGGGTAGCATGCACCTTTGGTGCCTGACCAATCCTTCTTATGGAAAAAGGTTCTCAGATAAGGTAGTGGATAAAATGGTTAGTGGCCACAAACTATCCACAGCTAAGGTGTACAGAGCCCAATGGAATAAATTGGCGCTAAATCGAAAATAGACCCATTTAGAACACAGCATCCCCGCCGGTCGTTGCAGACTTCCTGGATTATGTGTTTACGGACGAACACCTAGCAGTGGGTTCTATAGAGGGGTACAGGGCGGCCATAGGCTCCAAACTTAAAGCATCCATGGGTTACGATCCAGGGGAAGATTCAGCCTTATCACAATTGATCAGACACTTTAAGGTGAATTCTCACCCCCCCCCCTCAACATGCCCACAGTGGATAAATGGGATCTGCCATTAGTACTTCGCTTCCTTCAAAGGCCTGACGTTTTCGAAGAAAGCGTAATATCAGCAAAAAATGCCACCTTAAGGTTCACCTTTCTATTGGCGTTGGTATCAGGCAAGCAAAGAAGCGAAATACACGCCTTAGACAGAACAGTGCGCAAAGAAAATGGGACTTGGGATAAGGTATTTCTCGTTCAAAGGGCAGGTTTTATGGGAACGACACATATCAGTACTCACGGGATGGGCACATTCCATCATATAGGGCTACAATCCCTTCCTGAAGAACACATCCCGGGAGGTTTAGTGTCATTGTGTCCTGTCAAAGCACTACGTCAATACTTAGACATTTCAGAGACATATAGGTCAATAAATCAGAAAGCTGTGATCATTTCCTACATGCCGAATTTCAACAAGGACCTTTCCAAACAAACGATTTCTCGTTACATAAAAGAGGTCATAAAAGAGGTCATCAGCTTATGAAAAGGCACAATCATACACCAAGCTTCTATTGGAATTGAATGTTACAGCCCATCAAGTAAGACAAGTAGGAAATTCACTCAGGGCTCTCCGCAATGTGTCATTTTCTGAGATTCTCAAAACGGGATGCTGGGCTTCTCCAAACTCGTTTATCAAATATTACCTAAAAGATTTCTCCCAAGATGAAATCTCCTGGATTTATTCTGTAGCCCCTTTTATAGCAGCAGAATCAACATTTAAAGCTTAATTTTGATATGTTGACAGACCGGTTACCCCCAGACCGAAAAGCAAGGGCAAGCAAAAAAAGTGGACCACCCAAGAGTCGTGGCGGCTATCAACACAAGTTCAAGAATAACCGCACCTCCTAAGGGATTAGAGACACCACCAGAGACATTTGACCATGGTCGACGGCTGAGTTTCTTTCGAGCCCATGTGTTTTTGGTTTCAAAAAGACAGTTTACTTTTTCGTTCCATACTCAAGAGACTGTTGTAAGGGACTCCTCTTCATTGGAGCACTTTATGTAACCTCTTTTTCTAGTCACTTCTAGAAATTGGCGGGTGGAGACAGACATCTCTCCTCCTTATCCAGTTCGATATAGTCTTGCCATCGTTTGAGCCCATGAAATAGGTATCCCATCCTACAATGACCATACCATGGGTACCCTGGGTACCGTTTTATGGTACTTATTGTGACTATTTTCAACAATTTTATAGTTCCTGTGATTATGTCTTCACTCTGTGAGTGCGTAATAATTGTAATTTCATGAATGCAGCGCTTATTTCCAGTGTTTTCACTTTATGCCATAAGTCATGACAATACTCCAATTTGAGTCCCATTTATGTGTTCAGGCCTTAAGGCCTTATTAACACAGGCAGAGCTAATTTCCCCTGTGTTAAACTTTTATTTTACGTAAATCGGGTTTTAGATTTACTGTTTTAGATAGACTTTTAAGGTCAATAAAGTTTGTTTACTTTGTACCTTCCACATGATGATACATAGCATCGGAGTATCCCAGGTCGGGCTCCATCCAGTGGGAGGCAGGTGGGGGATGGATAGGATACTCATTCGAACAATCGGTTTGATGGTCATCAGACATGGCACAGTACTACATTGTAGTCCTTTGACCGCTAGTAGTACCTTTTGTTATTCTTTATCAATGGATCGGGAGTGTTACCCTCGACCAATGGTTTGGAAGAATATTAAAAGCGGAACTTAGTTTGAGTCTTTTATTTGTCTCTTTCTACTACTCCTAGTGTCTGTCGAGTATTCAGCGTAATTCGCGAAACTTTTTAGCAATTTTTCAACAGAATGGCAGGCTCCCCTAGTTCGGACTTTAGTCCCATCTAAAAGTGGAGATAAGCGAATTTAAAGCTTTTACGAAGTAAAACTATCGTTTTATTTTCGTAAAACGCGCTTTTACGACTAAAAGCGCAATTCGCGTTCTCCACTTTTAGCCTATCTTCCCTCCTAACCAACCCGCAACAAGCCTGGGTGCGTTGTCATCATTTTTGGGGGCTTGAAGGGAATGATTGATGTCTTCGAATGACGTGATTCTTATCACTCTCGCATGCCGATTGGCTGGAGATGGAGGGAAGACAGGATGGAGAGTGAAGGGACCATTCTATTCACAAGGAAAATTTCATTTCTATTTGCATGTTATCATTAACCGGAAGGGAAACCCTTCTAAAAGTGGAGAACGCGAATTGCGCTTTTACTCGTAAAAGCGCTTTTTACGAAAATAAAACGATAGGTAGTAAGGTGTCCTTAATGCATGGGTTTCACTATACACTGTTTTACTGTACTGGGATCAAATTATTTGTACTCACTTTGCATCGATAATTTAATTTAAATTAGAGTAAGATATCTTCTATATATTTGGAAGTATTCCATGTGTGAAAAATTCCTTACATTTTATACAAAAGAAATGTTTCTGCCACTTATGATCATAAGTAAATCAAATATCTTTGGAGAAAAAAAAATGTGGTTCATTGTTTATTATTCAAAACTGTCACCTATATTTTGTTCATATTTAAGATCTAAATGAATAAAAAACTGATACTACATGATCGAATACAGTTGTCAATGTCGAAGTAAAAAAAAAGAGAAACAAGCATTGATCTACATATATTAATAAGGCTGTATTCCGTACTCGTCCTCGTGCGGGGGACATATTTGATTGTTTGCGTGTGAAGTGCTGGAAAAACGATAAACAGACACGCTTCTTAATTCCTGCGCTTTTATTTTCTGTAATTTCATTTTTTTTTTAAGTTGCTACATATCTTGGCAAAAATACACATATTTTTATCAAGTCCATGAAAATAGTTTTGCTAATAATGTGTAATTGTTTTGGGAAGCCAAAAGAAGCTAAAAGGTTTTAGTATAAATTTGTGCCGAATTCAATTTTTCACTTAAGCTTTTGTTGTTGTTGTTGTTGTTGTTGTTGTTGTTGTTGTTTGAACAAATTTATTAACATAAATGCATAACATGGGACTAAAATTGTCCTAATAGAATAATACACACTACACTAAACACTACAAATTATAATATATACCAGTATTCTCTGGTACAGTATGCCAAAATCTTCGAATATAATAAAGTCATATCCCTGAGTAAAATAAACCAATATCCTAGAGTATAATGTACCAATATCTTCTACTATGATATACTGGTATCCTCGAGTATAATGTACCAATATCTTCTATTATGATATACTAGTATCTTCGAGTATAATATACCAATATCTTCTATTACGATATAACAGTATCCTCGAGTATAATGTACCAATATCTTCTATTATGATATACTACTATCTTCGAGTATAATGTACCGATAACTCCTATTATGATATACCAGTGCCCTCGAGTACTGTCTAATATCCCTGATTACTTTACCTAAATATCTGCGAAATGCGTTGTTGTTCTTTGAACTATATCTTCTCAAGCTGCCAGGAGTTGTTTCATATAAAGTCTATGTTTTAACTACGCCGCTCCATACCTACTCATAACTGCGAGTTCACTACATACTTTCTTATGTATTTTAGTTTAATTCAAGTTTTAACAAATTTTCACTTTTATTTTCCCTAGTTTTTTTAGAATTAACTTGTTATTAAACTTATTATAAATCTTTTTTTTTTACCTTTCTGACAAAAATAGTCTAATAAAGCCCCAATCACAATCAAAGTAACACTGTGCTTTGTATATATTTTCTTTTATGTGTACGCAGTAAACGGTGATATGGTCAGATTTTATGCCCCTATCCCCCCCCCCCCCCCCGGAGGGGAGAGGGCACTTATAGTATCCTCTATGCGTTACCATGTGTTTCAAAAAACGAAGAAAGGGGAGTAATTTTGAGGTCAGACGCGGGCCACGAGCAGTGCCAATTTAGCTATAAAAAAGGGAAGCATTCAATTAGTGTTCCAAGTATCTCACAAAAACATGATGTGGTTGGGTGGGGGGTGGGGGAGGGCTCTTTCACAACTGGTTAAAAAAGGGGTTACTATTCTCAATTAGCACTCACCATTTAGGGGTCGTGACAACAAGTCACGGATATGCATGGTACCCATTAGCACGTGAGTGTCCTTCCAACCCCTCCCCCCCCCCCCTTCACCGGGGTATATCCAGTACATATGTTGTATAGAGTTACTACATCACCGGACTCATACTTTCAATTTTGCCAGAAAAGTTTTACCGTTTCGATCGTTTTAGCCTAGAGTGAAAACATAAATAAATGATAAACGAAAAACCTATTGGCTTATGAAAAAATTAGGATTTTCATGATTTTTCTTGGTCATTTGTTTATCATATCTTCCATAAATCTGCAGTCGAAACGACACATCCATCGGAACGAGTATGAACTGGAGTATCGTCTTATGTATGTCGCTGAACTGCGTAAAAAACTAGGCAGCGTCATGTTATATAGCTCTATTTATTTATTTGTTTGTTTGTTTGTTTGTTTTTGTTTGTTATTACTGGCACTGTTATGCAGACAGCCGTCATCTGAGGTCCTCTCAGGCTGTCATTCACAATCACTGCACTTGGGGTATCTGGAAAGAAACAAAGTCTAGAACTGGAACTACGGGTTGGAAATCTAGAAAAAAAACCTTGAAATACGGGTTAGTGATCTAGAAAGAAAAAATGTATAGAAATAGAACTAAGTGTTAGAAATCTGGAGAGAAATATTGCAGAGATATAAAGCTAAATATTAGAAATCATTGCATAGAAAACAGAACTACACATTAGCGGCAAGATCGAGACGGGCTGAATGGGATTGGTGGTTTGCTCATTTAAGCAGAGAATTGGTTTGGCTAACTCCAAGGCTCCGGGTTCGAAACCCAGGAAGACAAACAAAGAACTGGCGATCGCTCTAGTTATTGTGTTACTGTGGTGGGTTTTTTTCTACAAGTTTTTCTAACACAGACTGAATTGGATGCACAATTCAATTGAACTTGTGACGAAGTGCATTTTGTGATAGAGCATTATCTGATTGCAATTTACATTTATTACAATTCACCAGTTCTAAGCCAAGTCGCTTCATCATTCAAGTTCACTTAACCTTTTTTGATAATAAAGTGTGTGAATGGATTAAATAACACGAAAAACTTTTGGAGGGAGGGGGGGCAAGAGGAGAAGGAGGAACAGACGACTTGATACCCGTGCAAAATGGAACACAAAAGGGGGCATGACTTGTGGGTGGGAGGTCGGAGCGGCAGATTACCTACTTTCAAATTAGTATGCTTTTTATGTTTTGACTAATCCGGACAATGTTGATTGATTTAAATGGATATTTTAATGTGTATAAAAATTACAGAAACAACCTTCACCTACCTTTATATAACTGAGCTTTGTTTACGTATCACACGTGACGTCATCACAGTCACTGGGAATGCTCACTGCAACCAGATTTCATATTTATGAATTCACATGTAAACAAATGTACATAACGTGAAGAATACGCAAGTCACGTGATACAACGAGATTTATGTAATTGTAGGTTTAATTTGTCAGAGACTTTCAGTTCTGAAAAAATGGAATGAAATAACCAGTCAAACTGACGTCATTTTAATTTCCAAATTTCCAGGAACTGAGTAAGCACTTTAATTGAAAAAAAAAAAAGAATACGTGTACACCAGCATCCATACACCCAGCGTACGACTGACGGACAACGCGTACAGTCCCGCATTACCGGAAATCCATCAAATAACAAACGTTAAGAAGAGACTATCAGCACAGATCATATTCGGTGGGGTCAATTACCTTCACAGCTGGCACCGCCGCCGCCGCACTCACACGCGAAATTGTCCATTCCTCCGCACTGGCTATTAGCTGCACAATTAAATGCATAGATAAATAAATAAATAAATAAATAATGAAAAATACAATTAATGCAGCTTCAGTTTGAAATTTATCTCTCATGAAGTTTCTTGAATTCCTCATGAAACTGGTCTTCAGTCGCACTTTTTGTGCATTTCAAAAAATTGAAACAAAATTTAGCCTTGAACTTGAAGGCTTACTGTGATTTGTCAGACGTTTGTCTGTCGTCGTTAAGCGATTTTGATTTAATTCGATACAGGCCCGATCGGTTATGTTCGTACCCTCTTTGCGCTGTCCGTAGCTGACTACCTAAGTGGTCAGAAACTGTCAAAGGATGGCCCCTTACCTAGTGACGTGTGTAAGAAAATTATAACCCCTTATCTAACGGCATATGCAAGTTTTGGGTTGGCCCCTTACCTAGTGACGTGTGTAAGAAAATTATAACCCCTTATCTAACGGCATATGCAAGTTTTGGGTTGGCCCCTTACCTAGTGACGTGTGTAAGAAAATTATAACCCCTTATCTAACGGCATATGCAAGTTTTGGGTTGGCCCCTTACCTAGTGACGTGTGTACTGTTGGGTTGGCCCCTTACCTAGTGACGTGTGTACTGTTGGGTTGGCCCCTTACCTAGTGACGTGTGTACTGTTGGGTTGGCCCCTTACCTAGTGACGTGTGTACTGTAAGGATAGCCCCTTACCTAGTGACGTGTGTACTGTGATTGAGTACTCTCTTTCCCCGTGAACTGTGCTCATCTCTTTTATACCTCCAACAATCATGCTTATCTGTCGGCAAAAAACAAAAACAAACAAACAATAAAAAATAAACAACAACAACTTAAAGTCACTTCAAAAATAATGGTTATAGGTAAACAAAGATGATACCTGTGTTTGATAAGAGATTATTTTGGGTTAGTTTGGGCAAAAAATAATAAAGAAATAATAAAGAATCAACGTATTTACGTACTTATTATTTATTTCTTTATTTGTTATTTATTATTTAGTTATTATTTATTAATTATTTTTAAAATGACATTACGAGTACATATATGG
>OX457029.1:67140624-67150624 GCA_949752745.1 Protula sp. h YS-2021 | reverse complement strand
TTTTAAAACGAGCCTTTAACACGAAGAGATACGTTTGAAATTTGAAATTGAAATTTTTTACGTTCGGTTTCGAAAGAACATCACTTTTGTCGAAAAATCGATGAACTGAATTAAAAATACCCCTTCCCCCATCCCCGCACTATCTTCATGATATTCTCCACTACTTTACCACACGGAACTCGTCTGGGCTCAATCTGCCCCCTCCACTCCCCCCACCCTCTCCCCGTTTCCCTATTTTAATGCCCCCCTACACCCCCGATCCAAGCTTGAGATATTTTTTCATGATTCTATGAATTTCCTTGTCTTCGTTGCCCAAAAGCTACTTTTGTGTTTGAAATATGTTTAGAAGTTTAACATTTTTGTGTTCAATATTTTAATAGAAGAGACTTAATAAGTGGTCATAACAAAATAAAAGAAAAAACAAACAAACAAACAAAAATTGCCCTCTTTAACTCAAATAATAAAATCAATTTTCAATGTTTTATTTTTTATTTACTTTTTTGCTTATATATTATTTATTTTGCATTTATTTAGTTTATGTGTTGAGAAACAATAATAAATAAGCAAATAACTTGCATAGTTTTTGGTTGTGAATTTTTTCAGAAATAAAACGATTGATTGATTGGCTGATTGATTAATTAATTAATTGATTGAATAATAAGTAAAACTGAGCATTACTCTGTTGAAGCCAAGAACGAGGCCATCGATCTCAGTCTGGGCAATGAGCTTGAGGTTACAAGATACGCCACCCTGCTCCCTGTAGACGCCCAGACGCACAGGACGTCCCACCGCCCCGGCGTACAGAGTTACGGCCCGGATCTCGCCGGCAGTAGGGGCCTCGGTCATGTCGACGAATGTGTGCACTTCCGCTATGTCCAGAACGCTGCGTTCCACAACCGGAAATCCTATCTCTGGATCTGAAATTATCTAAGTTGATATACTTTTTTGTTTCGATTTTTTAGGCTTCTGTTTCCTTTTTACCTTCTTCTTCTTCTTCTTCTTCTTCTTCTTCTTCTTCTTCTTCTTCTTCTTCTTCTTCTTCTTCTTCTGCATGTTCTTCTTCTCTTCTTCTTCTTCTTCTTTTTCTTATTATTATTATTATTATTATTATTATTATTATTATTATTATTATTATTATTATTATTATTATGGAATTGCACCGCATAGTACTTACTCAGACAAGCGTGAACCATGATTGAATAGATCCTGTTGCCATGTAACGTCAACATCTGTTCTGTGTCGCCAACGCTGATTGGTCCCTTTTAAAACCAACATAACACTGTGACTGATTCGCTCAATAATTATATTAAATTGATAGATTGGAGTGTTTGAATGCAACATGATTAGCCGATTTTGATTTATTTTGAGTCGACATGTTCATAACTGATCAATTATATCTTAATGACTACTCAAAATGTATATTTCATTGTTAAATTGTGCTTTGGTTAAAAATAACGCAATATTTGCGTTCCGACCAGCACTGGAGAATCGACCAATCAGATTGCAGCATTTACCAGGACTATGGAATTATGAATTTTTAATTATTTTGCAATGATTTGCTGCAGTTTTGTTGTTCATAGCCGTGGCTGATTGGCCCGACCGGGCATGGTTTTAGCCTGCGCGTGTTTTTTACACACTTGTAGTAAAACAGACATTTTTGGTTGGGGGGTTCGCTAAAATAGGTTCTATGAGAGCAATAACCCTTTCTATTGGAGTGTGGGGTTTAGGGTGGGGGTTAAGTCAAAGGGGCGAGGGGGGGCTATGGGAGGGTTGTTATGGGGAATCACAAACGTACTGGAATTGTAAAGACGATTAAATACTTTCTTACATTTCATGCAAGTGTTGTACTGTTCTCACAGAAGCGTTTACCTTTTTGTGGCAGTAGTTGATTTCTCCGGCTGAGAAATCGAAGCTCACAACACCGAAACCTGTCCAGATAAAGCCAAAGCGGTCGCCACCCTCAAAGGAAAGCGTGCTGCTTGGCTCCAACTCAATCTGAAAAAAGATGGATTGCAATTAAGTCAACACGCTCAAAAGAAAGCGTGCTGCTTGGTTCCAGCTCAATCTGAAAAAAGATGGACTGCAATTAAGTCAACACCCTCAAAGGAAAGCGTGCTGCTTGGCTCCAGTTCAATCTGAAAAAAGATGGATTGCAATTAAGTCAACACACTCAAAAGAAAGTGTGTTGCTTGGCTCCAGCTCAATCTGAAAAAAGATGGATTGCAATTAAGTCAACACCCTCAAAGGAAAGTGTGCTGCTTGGCCACAGTTCAATCTGAAATAAAGAGTGATTGCAATTAAGTCACCACCCTCAAAGGAAAGCGTGCTGCTTGGTTCTAACTCAAACTGAACAAAGAAAAGATTGATTGCAATTAAATATGAAAAGAACTAAACACACACACACAAAAGATTTATTGCAATCAAATCTAAAAAATTAAACATAAAAAATATTCTTTGCAATTAAATCTTTAAAAATCTAAATCTAAAAAAAAAAAAAAACTAATTGCAATTAATTCTGAAAAATCCAATCAAGGTGCATGGATTTTTGTCACTCAAAAAGGTGAAGAAAGTTTGTACACTGTAATGGCTCCTTCTGCGCTGGACTTTCTTTTCCTTCCATGTTTTTTCCGGCTTATTTTTGTTTTGTTTTCATTTCTGTTTCATCCACGTCAATAGCACGTTTTAAAGAATACATCGAAAGTGATTTCTTCAATTTTTAATCGAAATCGGATTCAAAATAAAGTCGAAGTACAACTTTATCATGTTAAAAATTGAAATTAGCTTGTTCAGTTTTTGATGGCAAAAATGATAGAGCATTTGATAACAACTTTATGGTAGAACATTGATTACAAACTCACCCTGTTAAATCCCGCGGGGATGGTGCCGAGGTCTGCCTCGCTGACAAGCTCATACTTGCACGGTGTGCCATCGACTTCCCTGAATATCCCGAGGCGTAGGGGACGCCCGCCCATCCCGGCGTACAGGCTGACAGCCGTGAGGACGCCTGCTGTGTAGTAGGCCTGGTTGTCTACGAAGACATACTCTTCTGTCGCGTCTACGAAGGACCGTACGTCCACGGGGTGGCCTATGTCTGGGCCTGCAAAAGCACAAAAAGTGACAGAAGGATGGCGGTACATATCATGGCTTGTTATGCCACAGACACTATGACCCCCCGCCCCTCCCCCCACCAACACCCCACTCGGACTTCTGCAATGTCGATCATCCGCCTGTTCGTCTACTCAAAACTGTGAGTCACCGGAGAATGTGGAGATTTGGTTGCGACAAAAACAACGTCTAAAAAACGTTGCTTAGCCAATTTCTAGCTGACACTGTGTCAAAGACGTTGATCAGACGTTGATCTATGGTGGCGACGCACCGCAATCAAATAACAACCAGATGTAATGTTGACGTTTGGTCGGGACGGCGTCTCAACCGGAATCAACGTCAGAATGTTTACTTGGTACAGTCTTCGGATGAAATCTTGCTGGATGAAATGTTGTGGATGCTTCATCTTACAGCGTCTGTTACCAAACGTCATACTCCCCACTACCTTACTTCATACTCCCCACTACCTCACACGATACTCTCCGCTGCCCTACATGATACTCCACATTACCTTGCGTGATACTCCCCACTACCTTACATGATATTCTCCACTACCTTACACGATACTCCCCACCACTTTACAAGATACCCCCACTACTTTACATAATACTCCCTACTACCTTACACGGTATTCTCCACTACCTTACACGATACCCCCCCCCCATGACCTTACACGATACTCCCCACTACCTAACATGATTCTCCCGACCACCTGTTATAATTCTCCCAAAAACCTAACATGATTCTCCCCACCACCTGACATGATTCTCCCCACCACCTGTTATAATTCTCCCAAAAACCTAACATGATTCTCCCCACCACCTAACATGATTCTCCCCACCACCTGACATGATTCTCCCCACCACCTGTTATAATTCTCCCAAAAACCTAACATGATTCTCCCCACCACCTAACATGATTCTCCCCACCACCTGACATGATTCTCCCCACCACCTGTTATAATTCTCCCAAAAACCTAACATGATTCTCCCCACCACCTGACATGATTCTCCCCACCACCTGACATGATTCTCCCCACCACCTGTTATAATTCTCCCAAAAACCTAACATGATTCTCCCCACCACCTAACATGATTCTCCCCACCACCTGACATGATTCTCCCCACCACCTGTTATAATTCTCCCAAAAACCTAACATGATTCTCCCCACCACCTGACATGATTCTCCCCACCACCTGACATGATTCTCCCCACCACCTGACATGATTCTCCAAACCACCTGACATGATTCTCCCCACCACCTGACATGATTCTCCAAACCACCTGACATGATTCTCCCCACCACCTGTTATGATTCACCCCAAAACCTGACATGATTCTATCCACTACCTTACATAATACTCCCCACTGTCCACATGTGTATCTGCCTTGGCACTAAATCGACTGCCCTGTGGTGGTATCAGTCGGTAAATTTCTGGCCGTTTTGACTGCCTTTTTTTTATTTTGGTCAGGGACTGAGGGTTTGTTCAAACATATTCAATCAAATATCAATCATAAGGAAGACGTCGGATCGCGACGCCATTTCAACTTCTATATGGCGTCGAATATTCAATGGGTGTCAACATTTTTCTGAATAAGAACCACAAAATGTCATCAGAGAATAGTGACTTATTATCATTATTTATTTATTTATTCATTTATTATTTATTTATTTATTATTTATATATTTATTTATTTATTTATTTACATATTTGCTGAAACTACATAAAAAAAGGAATGATGTTATTTGCTTTATATAATTATGTCACAGTTTTTTAAATTAAAATTAAAATTTAATTATCACTTTTTGACAAATATTACTGTTACCTTTTTCGACCTTCACCCACATCTATTTATTTTACCGAATATAATTGGATACGATTTGTCTTCCAGTCACCAACTGGCCTTCTCTTTCGAAAAAAAATACCGTTCCTAAAACTGCACTGTCATTTTGAGCCATAAATTAACGGAAGTCATCTTAAAATTGATCTCTTTCAGTCGATCATCTTGTTTGAGATTAATGTTAAAACATTTGTCAGGGCTTTACAAGTCGCTGCATTGATATAAATCATGCCTAGAGCAGTATTCAGAAAGTCCTTCGCGAATTTCACCAGTTTATGCAAATAGTCGCTCCTTTTTCCTTGACGTAAATGAAGATACGTAAATTATAAACATTTCTTATACTTCTGATCTCTCCATCTGCGCAACTTCTCAAGGATAACTTCTACTCAACCCCCTTCCCCCCTCCACCCCCCTTCGAAAACAACAATACTGTAGTAAATGCGCACAAGTAAAACTCATTACGCGGTTGTTGTTGCTTTTTTGTCTTTTTTTGTGTTTTAGCCGTTTTCAGATACAATCATTGCAATTACAAATATTTTCTGACTTTTCTTCACCTCTCCACCCCTCCCCAACTCCTCCCCCCCTTCCCCTCATCAATGTTTGTTTCTCTAGACAACAGGCAAACACATTTCACTTTCAAAATACATCAGTTTTATTCACAATTGCGGTTACCAAACAAACTTTATGATGAGCGGGGGTATGTCATTATGTGACGTCATTATGACGCCAGAAGGTGGCGCCAAGTGTATGTTTTTAAGGCCGTTTCTGAACGAAATCTGACCTTACTCTGATGCCGCAGCAACGTCATTATGACGTCAGCTTTTGGTCGTTTGTGCGTCTGTATGGCGACTTGGTATGATTAACTAACACATCAAAAGTCGCATACGCTATTAAAATACAATAATAAGACAATTAAAAGTCAATTACTGTTGAAAAAAGCATGGTCATATTTCCATTTGAAATGTTTTATTTTATTTATTAATATGTTTTTTGTTAAAATTTTTAAATACAAAATCTCTGTTCGTTGGTATTTATATTTGAAATAATATTCTATTTGTCTTAATTTCAGCATTGTTAGGAATATCTGGATAAAAAAAATGTTGTCGTTTTTAGTAATGTCTTTCTTTTTTCGGATCGTAATATCATGGCTCAATGTTGTACACAAGAGAAATACTAATAATAATAACAATGTAATAATAATAATAATAAAATAATAGAATTAATAATAATAATAACTAATAAGAAGGAAGGATGTAGGGGTGAGTCAACAGCTGATGAAACAGCTGCTTATCGTTCTGGGGGAGAAGACGTTCTTATAGGACAACTGACCTCTGATGAGATCTGTCTGTTCTGTATAAACACAGAGCGGTCAGATAGTTTGAAAAGTAGTTCCTCTCTTTTATGAGTACTATTTTCATGGAATCTCAAGTTGGTATGTAGGGTAAAAAGGTGTTATACACAACAGAACGAACCCCAGTAGAGGTTGGCTTTTGGACAACAACAGACCGAACCACCGCAGAGGACGGCTGTTGGACAACAACAGACCGAACCACCGCAGAGGACGGCTGTTGGATATCAGGACCATAACCCTTCCCTCTTTAAATTTAAGGATATGTGCAAAACTTTGTGATAGTATAGGGTATTTTTCACCACAACACTGGTGTAGACCCTGGCATTGAAGTGACGGTCTTTTATAGGAAAAGAATTGATTCAATGACCAGTCTGAACATTGTAAGAGAGCCCGTTTAGCCCTCTGTAATCACCACTGACCAATATAACCAAGGTCACGGTGTTGCTTTGTTGTCCTAATTTATATCTTAATTTATGTCATACTTTATGTCCCAATCTGCTAGAAAGTTCAGTTTCATAGTCGAAGCATAAAACATAATAAAACCACGGGTCCATCGCCTCGGCCATGAATCCAAATAACTGAAAATATCAATTTGAACTGAAGTCATGTATTTTTTCATAATTTTTTTTCTTTTGAAAATACGTTGCCACGGGTGTAGTTTGATACGCTCGTTTGTTGCAAAATAAACCGTCAAATGTCATTTTTGACAAGGTGGATAATTGAACAATGAATTAACGGATGTGGGGGGGGGGGAGGGGCAGGTTTGGTTAAGGTAGGGAGAAGGGCGCACGTGGAGAGATTGTGTGTGTGCGTGTGCGTGTGCGTGTGTGTGTGTGTGTGCGTGTGTGTGTGTGGAGGTCTGGAGGGGCAGAGGGGTGCGGGGAGGATCGTCACGTGACACATGCGATAAATATTTACTTGAACTTGTCCTGTTATCATTGAAGTGATGGCCGTGTTTTTTTTAGCTCCGAAGCTATTTACACATCAGTGTGGCCATCTTATGGGCGACAGTTAGGGTCACATTTCTCTGCACTCGTCACACTGACCAATAAAACCGAGGCCACGGCATTGCTTTTGTGCGGTAACTTATGGAAGACAAAAGGGAATTGTTTTTATAACTATAATACTGACACTGATATTGAAAATAGCTAAAATTTTAAATTTTTCATTTCGAGGTAAATCGAATTAATTCAATGGCAAAGTCGAAAAGTTCCAATTTTATGGCAACAAAAACAAGGTTTATGTTCCTTAAGTACGAGAAAGACCTTCGGTTAGAATTCCTAGAATAAAATGCAATAACTTTTATTTACTCAGGGAGGGGGGGGAGGGGTAGAAGTTAAAGTGGAAAGAGCAAGGGGATAATGGGGGAGAGGGTAAGGGTGGGAGCGGGAGGGTGGTCACTTAACACAGGCGTGACACATTTACGTAAAATTGTCATTGACAATGATGGTCGTTTTTTCTTGGCCAAGAAGCTATTTACAGATCAGTGTGGCCCTCGTATGGGCGCCCAGTTAGGGTCACATTTCTCTGCACTCGTCACACTGACCAATAAAACCGAGGCCACGGCATTGCCTTTTGTGCAGTAACTTACTGAAGACAAAAATGAATTATTTTTATGACTATAATACTGACACTGATATTAAAAATAGCTAAAATGTTAATTTTTTATTTCGAGGTAAATCGAATACTTTCAATGGCGAAGACATAAAGTTACAATTTTATGGCAACAAAAACAAGGTTTATGTTTCTTAAGTACGAGAAAGGCCTTCGGTTAAAATTCCTAGAATAAACGGCAGTTAAAACGACATTATATTTGTAATCTGAAAACACATCGGCTTGTCTGCAAAGAAAAAAAAAACCAAAATCAGACTGAAAAAATTATAAAATTCCACTCGAAGGGAAAAAATGAGATTAGGAAATATTATTTTTTTGACCAAATGTTTAGTATTTAGCTTTTGAAAAAAGATTTTCTTTTATTTATTTATTTATTTATTTATTTATTTACGTTTCTTTGTTTCAGGGCAGTAATTATAATAGTCGTTTCTCATCCCATTTGTGTGCTTTCAGCTTGTCCCGACAGTCCGGCCATTTTTGTTTCTGCCGGGGCAGAAATTTTTCGCATTTTGTTTGAGCCATTTACAGGACATAACACGTGACATTGTTAATCCAAAGATTTCTATTTATGGCTTGGTTGCACTTTTATGAAAATGCCTGCCACTAAAGACGAGAATGGAAAATTTTGAAGACAAAAAAGTCATCCGTCCATTTCACTACTTTCTTCTGCCTTCCTGGTATTTTTGTTACTTTAAATATTCTGGGGCTGTTTGGAAGGGATGGAGGGGGGGGGGGGGAGAGCTTATTTTGGTCCTCGGTTTATCGTTCGGAATAAAAGCCAGTTCTTTTTACTGGTGATATCTCAGCAAAATGATGGGTGTGTTAATAAGGGGTGAGGTTTGGCTCACTTGGTTCGAGCGTTGTTCTGGTTATCCCAAGGTTCCGGGTTCGAATCCGGTTCTGGGGTTTGACTTTCGGTCCAGTTGCCTTAGACAAGCGAATAAAGCTGGTTAGATTGCTCACTTATCACGGAATTCGAAAACTATACATCCACTGAGGCCTTTGGATATCTCTTTCAGATTTTATAGATCAGATAAAAATTGTCTTAAAATCTTAAAACATACACATTTCCTTGAAAAGAAAAACCAAGGGTGACTGGTCTTCGAGGGACAATTCTAGGCTTCGAATTCAATGCTCTTGCAGTTACAGATTCTGGGATATTAGCATTTCAAAATGAGGCTACCGGTATCTTTTTATTTCCACTATAAATGTTATGGAGAAATTCTGTTTTTACAGCTTTATCAGCAGGGATATTGGTGGGATGGGGGTGGGTGGGGAGGTGAAGGGGGTGTGGAGGGGACGTGTTTGAAATTCCCCTGATATATTAAGCGATGTTATTTTACAGCGCGTTATAGGTTTTTTAGGCGATGGAGTGGGGAAGAGGGGGATGGGGGAGTGGAGTGGGTGGGGATTTTTTAATGAATGCATTCTTTAAAAAAAAAAAAACATCGATCCGATTCCAGGTTATAAAGTTGCCCTGCCTTGAGAAACCTTTTTTTCAGTTTTGTTTTAGCTCAACCGTTACTATTAAATTGCTCACACCCACCTGACTCCAGCACTACTTATCATGGAATAACTTTTGTTTTCAGCATTTCGGGCAGCCCTATAACCCTCGTTCCTGCCAGAAAGAGAACTGAATGTCTGTAAAAATATCTCCCCCCCCCTCCCGCCCACCCACCAAGGGCACTTCCATTCTCCAATTGCTACCAAAATTCATTGGCTTTTGCAGGGAAGGTTGGCAAGGTTAGGTCGGTCGGGATGCTTGGGAAGTTTGAGATGGTTGGGAAGGTTGGGAAGGTTGGCCTAGTTAGGAAGGTTGGGACGGTTGGAGAGGTTGGGACGGTTGGCAGTGGAGGAGTACTTCATGATACTGAAAGCAGTACCGGTAGTTTGAACAAAGTATACATTCCTCTCTGCAGAAAATTATTTCTTTAATACTTCAATTTAAGCAGAAACATATCATTTTATTAGTTTCATTCCTCTTCATTGCTAAGCGTAATGAACGTGACAGTCACGTGCATAAACTTTCTAAGATGCCGCATTGCTGGTCTACGACTGTTCTAGCAATTACGCGATAAAATAACACTT
>OX457029.1:67040624-67135624 GCA_949752745.1 Protula sp. h YS-2021 | reverse complement strand
CGTTATGACGCTAATCTCTACTTCTTGTTTCGTCTGTTCTAGACATTTACATTATTAGCAGATGTTCACGAACAATAAAACCTCAGTAAACCGGACACCCATGGGATTAAGCTAATTTGTCCGGTTTAGTGAGGCGTCCGGTATATTGTCCCTCATTTTCCACACTTTAACGCAATGTGCAAAGAAGTTATGCATTTCACTTTTAGGTTTTGTTCACAAGAACAATTGGCTTGAAGTATAACTTTTTTGGGAGGACTGAGGACTGTGCCCAGCGGAAAACATCGCCCGATGAGAAAATCCACCCTCGCCCACCCCCCAAGACTTTTGCCATACTGTTAGAAAATTCCTACATTACCATTAAATTGCCATTTTTTGCCTTACCATTTTCTTCCGTGCCCCGTTTTACGCTAAACATGTAATCTATGCAGAGATTTGGCTCCCTCTCCATAGAACTTAATGTCTTTTAGAAAATACCCATGCATTAAGCTGTGATATTGCTGTGATGATAAAATTATCTTACGTGTCACCCACGTTGAATGCTTTCGACACATCCTGATTCCAGGGAAGCTTTTTATTTGCCAACTCTGGTCACAGCTAATCCCTCAATCCCCCAAGCAAATCTATCCATACCACTATTCTGTTTTCTTGCCTACTCAACCCACGATCTCAAACACTATCCAAAACACTTGTTAAGCCATATCAGAAGTAGCGCATGCTCTCTCACCACATGATGTCGGAAATCTAATGTTATTGCCCTTTACTGCAGTAGAGGTCCCAATAGGGCTGCATCTTAACTGAGTGCCGATATCCTAAATAATGTGGTTGTACGGTGCATGCAAACTGCTTCCGCTAAAAAACGGTAAACAATGGATGTTCATGTTCACATATACCAAGTTCTTATCTGAAGCGTCCGGTATATCTGGGTTCTGTTTGAAGCAAAGCTTGCTTTTGGTACCACGCCGGGTTTACGATGTTCGTAATAGCGAGCTGTCCTGTTTATTGAGGTTTCTTTATAATGAAAATGAATAGAAAATTAAAAAGCGAAAAATCTGAAAAAAAATCTGTCCAGTATAGCAAGTTGTCCGGTTTATCGATGGTGTCCATACAAGATTTTTCACTGTAATTATCTAATGCCTTTTACTTACTTACACGTGTTTCCAAGACCATCATTGCACAAGTTCAGCATTTTTTTTAAATCGTTTCTCATTCAGTATTCCCCTGGAGAATCTAAAATCTAAAACCAAAAAACTGGAATCTAAAATCCTCAAGGAAATGCAAATAACAAATTTTGTGTCTAAAATTATTATATATATATATATCTTCAAAATTCTTCATATCTCTGTAGAAGAGAGCCTGTGAACATGGTAGAGAAGATCGTAGTGCTCCCGAACACAGTCCCATTGTTGGCATAATCCCATTGGACAACGACAGCCTGTCGCGCCAGGCATGACGTCACCACGCTGTTGGTGCCCTGGACGCCTGTGAAGACCGTTGCTAGGATGTTGCCGTCAAGGCGGATAGTCGAATGCAGGAAGTTCAGTTCAGGGTTTGCCTGTATGACGTCATAGACAGAAATATTAACGTTGTAATCTTTGAATACTTTTTTTATTTTAAAAACATACACAAGAATGTTGAATACGCGTTAAATGTAGAGGAGGAAAAGACAACAAAAAATAACAATTAAAGAAAAAAATCAAAACTGAGCATTGCATGGTGTTTCCGCAAGTTTCGGCATGTTTCAATAAGCGTTGATCGTTGCAGAAACGTTGAATGGACGTCGCGACGTCGCACTCGACCTTGGATCAAGGTCTGGTTTGTAAAAACAAGACGCAACTCCTGCTTTCCTTGGACAGACGACCGTTATCCGACGTCTAATAAACGTTGCAAATGGGAATCGATGGAATGTCAATATCCCGACATTATATAGATGTCTGAAAATTTTGATCTAAAATCCCCGTCTAAACAGGAGACATAGTGTGGTCACATCTTCCTCATTGTACCCCTTCCCCTCCTTCCCCTTTGGGTCATCCGGTTATGCGGGATAGGTATGAAGTCGATTTCCTTGAATACGTTTTCAAAACAAGGTGGGTGAACACTCACGCGCTCTTGCAATTCTCATGATTTTCGTCGTCGTTTTGATCTATTTTCAAAGTGATCTGTCGTAGCTGTGATTTCCGGTGAGCGATAATACGTTAACGGTGTGGTTTGGTGTGATTTAAAACAAAGAAGGAAAACTAAGAGCATAAATGTCTCCATTTGGACCTTGCCTACAAAACTGAGCCACCTGAAGGATCGCAGAAGTGTTCCTCTGAAAAAAGACCCGCCCAATTCGAAAGATTTAGCAAATTTCATTGGTCAATTCAAAAAGGACAGAAAGAAGTGCACTCGTCCAGTTCAAATCTTGTTGCCCCGCACTAAGAAATAGCATAAGCTATATTTAAGCATAACAGTAAAGAGAAAAAAAAAGAGAAAAAACTTACAATAACCACAGTGAACATATAAACGCCATCAAAGGGACATCTGAAGCTGTTGTCAAATGTGGAGTAATGACCGCCCAGGTTGCTGACGATGCCATCGAAAGCGATCACGGCGCCGGGTGTGTACGTTCTTGTCTCAGAGGCGTAGACGCTGAATGCGACAGGGTCACTTTCCAACTCTAAAATAATAATAATACTAATAATAATATGTATGTATGTATGTATATATATCAAAGAGAGAGTCTGAGAGACAGGGAGGAGGGAAATAGATAGGTTAGATGGGGAGAGAAAGCGAGTGAGAGAGAGAATAAGAGAATGAGAGAGAGAGAGAGAGGGAGAGGGAGAGAGAGAGAGAGAGAGAGAGAGAGAGAGAGAGAGAGAGCGAGGGAGAGGGAGAGAGAGGGTTGAGTGCTGTCTAATCGCTTTCCAACTTCACAACAATAAATAACGCCTCACAATATAGTTTTAAATGGTACATGCTTTTTTCTGACATTAAATTACCCCTCCTCCCTCCCCTCCCCTCCCAGTAGGATATAAATGGGCGAGCTGGCACAACGTGTGCCAGCTTGCCCATGGGCGAGCTGGCACAACGTGTGCCAGCTTTCCCATGGGCGAGCTGGCACAACGTGTGCCAGCTCGCCCATGGGAAAGCTGGCACACGTTGTGCCAGCTCGCCCATGGGCAAGCTGGCACACGTTGTGCCAGCTTGCCCATTTATGAAAGTGTGCCAGCTCTCTCATGAGAGTTCTGCCCCAGTTTGATAAGAGAGTGTAGTGGAGACAGTGTAGGGGAGAGTTGACGATGACGAAAGAAGAACGTCATTTGATGCAAGGATAGCGAGAGTGATAGCGATAGTGAGTGAAAGTATGTTTCCGGTGAAAGGTCTACGTGTCGAAAGGGTGTGTGGAGAGAGAGTTTTTTTTTTTAAAAGCATTTCCCATTCTCATACATACACCAAACACGGTTTGCTTATTTCTTAATAGTTATAGATAAGTTATATGTTTGTGGTTTATTTTAGTTTTGGTACGGTGAGGACCTTGTGTGATGCTTCTTTAGCCGGCGATGTCTCTTTTCTTGCCAAAGCGGTGAAATTGGGTGTTGATACTGAAAATCCCTTTACGTCTCGTAGAGGAACGTCTGTTAATCCACATATACTTCTTCCCATAAATCCGCATCCTTCTTTGAAAAAATGATAAGCCACCAGGCGTTCCTGTGTAAAGAACTCGTTTTTATATTTTTTTTTTGACACGTCCGCTCTCTGGAAAGCTCTGCAGGCAAATGCAGGTGGAGATGACGAAATGTGTGAAACGTCAGACCACCCCCCCCACCCCCCCCACCCCTCCCCAATCGCGTTTTCGCCGTTGGCGTCTCGAGTGAAAGAGGCTGCTTACGGGACACACTGGGGGAAGAGTAGCACAGCAGCAACACTTGCTTGACGTTTGGCGTTTTCGCCGTTGGCGTCTCGAGTGAAAGAGGCTGCTTACGGGACACACTGGACCACGGTCTATTGAAACGTCAGACCACCCCCCCCCCACCCCTCCCCAAAAAGCCGAGACGTCTCGAGTGAAAGGGTGTGTGTGCGCCGAGACGGTTGCCGCATTGCAAAGCATGTCAGACCACCCCCCCACCCCCCCCACCCCTCCCCAAAAAAAGCCGAGACGTCTCGAGTGAAAGGGTGTGTGTGCGCCGAGACGGTTGCCGCATTGCAAAGCATGTCAGACCACCCCCCCACCCCCCCCCCACCCCTCCCCAAAAAAAAAGCCGAGACGTCTCGAGTGAAAGGGTGTGTGTGCGCCGAGACGGTTGCCGCATTGCAAAGCATGTCAGACCACCCCCCCACCCCTCCCCAAAAAGCCGAGACGTCTCGAGTGAAAGGGGGTGTGTGCGCCGAGACGGTTGCCGCATTGCAAAGCACGTCAGACCACCCCCCCCACCCCTCCCAAAAAAAAAAAAAGTCGAGACGTCTCGAGTGAAAGGGGGGTGTGTGCGCCGAGACGGGGTGGGGGGGGATGTGGTGTGTGGAGAGAGAGACAGAGAGAGTTTTTTTTTTTTTTGAAAGAAGGCGTGAGTGTCTCGAGTGAAAGGGTGTGTGCCGTGCCGAGACGGGGTGTGGGGTGTGTGGGGTGTGGAGAGACAGAGACAGAGAGTTTTTTTTTTTTTTGGAAGAAGGTGTGAGTGTCTCGAGTGAACGAGGGTGTGTACGCCGAGACGGGTGCCGCATTGTTGCATGCATTGCAAAGCACGTCCGTTGAAACGTCAGACCACCCCCCCCCCCCACCCCTCCCCAAGCGAGAGACGAGAGAGACTGTGACGAAAGAAAACGTCATATGATGCAAGGATGCTGCTGCATGGATTACGATTGCGAGGGATTGCGAGCGAAAAGTGTGTTTCCGGTGGAAGGATTGGGAAAGGTTGTAGAATGGTGCAATGGTAGAATGGTATGGGGGGGGGGGCTTGTGAAAAAAAAAAAAGCCGAGACGTCTCGAGTGAAAGGGGGTGTGCCGTGCCGAGACGGTGTGGAGATAGAGTTTTAAAGCATTTCCCATTCTCATGCATACTTTTCCAAACAGAGTTGTTCTCGAGTGAAGGAGGGTGTGTGTGCCGAGACGGGGTGGGGTGAAAGGGTGTGTGTGGAGAGAGACAGAGAGAGACAGAGAGAGACAGAGAGAGAAGAAGGTGTGTCTCGAGTGAAAGGGTGTGTGCCGTGCCGAGACGGTGTGGAGATAGAGTTTTAAAGCATTTCCCATTCTCATGCATACTTTTCCAAACAGAGTTGTTCTCGAGTGAAGGAGGGTGTGTGTGCCGAGACGGGGTGTGGGGTGTGTGGGGTGTGGAGAGACAGAGACAGAGAGTTTTTTTTTTTTTTTTGAAAGAAGGCGTGAGTGTCTCGAGTGAACGAGGGTGTGTACGCCGAGACGGGTGCCGCATTGTTGAAACGTCAGACCACCCCCCCCCCACCCCTCCCCCAAGAATCTCCGAGACGTCTCGAGTGAAAGGGGGTGTGTGTGTGCCGAGACGTCTGGAGTGAAAGGGGGTGTGTGTGGAGAGACAGAGAGAGAGTTTTTTTTTTTTTTTTTTTTGGAAGAAGGCGTGAGTGTCTCGAGTGAACGAGGGTGTGTACGCCGAGACGGGTGCCACATTGTTGAAACGTCAGACCACCCCCCCCCCACCCCTCCCCCAAGAATCTCCGAGACGTCTCGAGTGAAAGGGTGTGTGTGCGCCGAGACGGGTGCCGCATTGTTGAAACGTCAGACCACCCCCCCCCCACCCCTCCCCAAAAAGCCGAGACGTCTCGAGTGAAAGGGGGTGTGTGCGCCGAGACGGGTGCCGCATTGCAAAGCACGTCAGACCACCCCCCCCCCACCCCTCCCCAAAAAAAAAAAAAGCCGAGACGTCTCGAGTGAAAGAGGCTGCTTACGGGACACACTGGGGGAAGAGTATGTACACAGCAGCAACACTTGCTTGACGTTTCGCGTTTTCGCCGTTGGCGTCTCGAGTGAAAGAGGCTGCTTACGGGACACACTGGGGGAAGAGTATGTACACAGCAGCAACACTTGCTTGACGTTTGGCGTTTTCGCCGTTGGCGTCTCGAGTGAAAGAGGGGCTGCTTACGGGACACACTGGGCCACTGGGAATCGCTACCAGTGCCACTTGCTTCAGCGTCTCATTTCGTTGACGTCTCGCTTGACTCAGCAGCGGATGGTTGGGTATAAAAGAGGGGGGTTGTGTGTGAACCTTATCAGTACAGTGTACAGTGTAGCAGTGTACAGTGTAGCAGTCATGGAGAACAAGACAAGGAGCGCAACAAGCAACGCAGCGGCGGCAGGCAGGCAGGCAGCAGCGCAGCGCAGCCAGGGCGGCAGCCAGGGCGGCGGCAGCAGTTTTCAAATTAGTGCTAACTTAACCATTACTGTGGAGTATGGAGAATATGGGCCATTTCTACGCATCACACGTGGAGAGAGATGGTGTGCTTATTCACCATCTTTGTGGAAGATTGTGTGCCAGAGCTTGAAAAATTTACGAGACATTGGCTTCAAACTATACTTAACGCAAACGAAGTGGCTTGAAGTCATTTCATACTTGGATATGCGTTATGTGAGTTTTGTGCGCACGTCACGGTTTGAAGGGAAAGAATACACACATCACATCAACATGAATGATGGTGAATGGGAGACACTGCTTCAGGAGATGGACAACATCAACTCAGCCCTATCACCATGTGAGGAATGTCATGACAAGAAAACGATCATCAAGCTGCAAAAGGATGGTCGGATGAAGGTGTCAAAGCTATCCAAGAAAAGACTGGCTGAAGTTCAGTTGGATAACATGAATGTGCAAAATCAACTTGGACTTACCTGCGAGTATTGTGGTGCTTGTGGATATGTGGAGGATAATCATTGCCACTGCCACAAGTATAATTGCAAGTTGTGTGAACCAAACAACTTCTGCGGCAAGTGTGGAGTACTTAAAGTCTGTGAAGCAAAGTAGAAGCTAGAACTTGTTCGATTCCACGATGAATGAGTTGAAGTGAATTCAAAACTTTGTAATATGTTTGGGTAGATAGTTAGACATAAAGGGAGTGAAGTTTTCATTTCATTGTATAACCATGGAGAAGAAGAAGAAGACAAGCAGCTTTAAAATTAGTGCAAACATAACTGTTACTGTGCAACATGGAAAATTTGGACAATTTCTACGAATCAAACGTGGAGAGAGCTGGGTTGCTTTATCACCATCTTCGTGGAAGATTGTGTGTGAGAGATTTAGAGATTTACGCACCATTGGCTTCAAACTATACTTAACGGAAAATAAGTGGCTGGAAGTCATTTCAATCTTGGGCATGCGTTATATAACTTTTGCACATACAACACTACTTCACGGGCAAGGATATACGCAGTACATCAACATGGATGATGGTGAATGGGAGACATTGCTTCAGGAGATGAATAACATTAACTCAGTCTTGTTACCATGTACGGAATGTCATGTCATAACTCCTATCAAGCTGCAAAAGTATGATCGGATGAAGGTGTCAAAGTTATCCAAGAAAAGACAGGCTGAAATTCAGTTGGAGAATATGGATGTACAGAATCAACTTGGACTTACGTGCGACTATTGCGGTGCTTGCGGATATATGGAGGATTATGATTGCCACTGCCACAAGTACAATTGCATGATGTGTGAACCAAACAACTTCTGCGGCAAGTGTGGAGTACTTAAGGTCTGTGAAGCATAGTAGAAGTGACACACACACACCACACACACTGCAAAGATGGACGCATGTTTTAGAAAAGCTTATATTGACTTGATGATTGCTAAACTTGCTTGCTGCGGCACTCCAGACTATCAGCTTTATCACTTGGACGCTTACTGGGATGTTGTACATCACAGTCTCGATGTGACTGAACTCTATTCACGATTTCTTGGAGAATGTGCTACAATTGGACTCGAAGAAGATCTTGACTTTGACTTTGATTCTGCACTCTATTCTGCCCGCAATGATGTAGAAGCATATTTCACCGTGGTGGATTATTTGAGAGATTGCTGTGGATTTGAGGAGGAAGAAGAAGAAACCGAGCAGCCTTGTCAGCCTTGTCAGGTAAGTCAAACCCCTTTTAACACTAACAACTCTAACAACTCTAACTCAGCACAGCAGCACAGCACAGCAGCGGCAGCAAGCAGCAATGTTTTTCTTTCTAGCAAATTTAATTTTATGTGAGTGGTTTCAACGTGAACAAAGAAAGAAGATGATAGAAGAAGCAGCAGATATATTAAAACATATTTTATTGCAGGAGGAAGACATGTTAGAGTAAAAAGTCACCATGGAGAATCTTGTGGAACTGTTGGGTGACCGGGGTATAAAAGAGACTGTGCCTCCACCATCACCGCTCACTCAGCCGTCGCCGCCATCGCCGCCTAGCCGCTCACCAGTCCGCTCACCAGTCCGCTCACGGGTGTGGAGACGTGGAGAACGCTCACTCAGCCGCTCACCAGTCCGACGTGTACGGGTGTGGCGACGTGGAGAACCCCAAACTGAACTTGACAAACTTGTGCAGAGTGTGGGGACTCTAAAGACTGAGTGAGAGAGAGCGCGCTAGATAGAGCGCTGTATCATGGCGGACATGACACTGAGACAATATATTGTGCAAAAAGCTTATTGTGAAGAAATGTTATTAGCTGTAAAAAAGTTTGCTTGTTTAGTATGTCCTGCTTGCCAACTTGAAGAGTGTTCAGAACATACTTGTCATTTTGCATGTGTCTATACTTATTGGAATGAAGCTAAATATTATATTCATTTAGATAAAGTGTTAGAGAATGCAAATCAGCGTTGTGAGAAATATGGTGTAAATACGATAACACTTGATGAACTCAGTCATTGGCTAGTATTCATTGAAGATCAATGGTCTCCAGTGATTCACACCATTGTATCTATACTTGATTTGTAAAAAACCTGTGGAGTTAAGTTTGGTTGACGGTTATAAAATATAAAATAAAAAGCTGTTCTGTTGAGAAGGTGGTTTTCATTCGGTGTGACCATGTCAACGACGTGGAAAGACTACTTGACCAATATGTACTTCAAACCTGGACAGCCCGGGGCATTTGCTGGTCCTTACAAACTGTATCACATCTTAAGAAAACATGATCAACCCGTGACACAGTCGCAAGTGAAGAAATGGCTACAGGACCAAGATGCATTCAGTTTACTCCAACCTGTCAAATACAGGTTCAAAAGACAACGTGTGATTACACGAGGCATTGATGACATGTGGGATGTGGATTTGGCTGATATGGGAAACATAGCTCCTTATAATGATGGCACACGCTTTTTACTCATTGTCATTGATGTGTTTTCCAAATATGTGTGGGTACAGCCAATCCCTAATAAATCACATACCAGCGTCATACAAGCCTTTCAAAAAAATTTTCATGACACACCCCGAAGGCCACGCACTCTAAGGTCCGATAAAGGCACGGAATTTAAAAACAGATGGGTCAAAGCATTTTTGAAGAAAGAGGGCATTCATGCCTATACCACAAAGAATGAAACCAAAGCCAACTTTGCTGAGAGAGTCATTCGTACCCTAAAGGGGATGATGTATCGGTATTTTCTCCATAATCAAACTTACCGTTACTTAGACATCCTTCCAGACTTGGTGTACAACTACAACCATAGGCCTCATGGCTCCCTCCCGAATACGTATGCTCCAGCCGAGATTCGTAAAGACAACGAATCGAAAGTGTGGAAGTATATGTATGTCGACAAACTCAAATTGAAACCGAAGAAGAAGAAGAGGTACAAGTTCAACATTGGCGATCATGTGCGCATTTCCCACGTTAAATATGTGTTTCAACGGGATTATCACGTTAAATGGACGCAAGAAGTCTTCACGGTCACACATCGTTGTAAGAAGCAGGGAATACATTTGTATCGTGTGAAAGACTTTTTAGACGAAGATATTGATGGGCATTTCTATGAGGAAGAACTGCAGAAAGTGACCAAAGATATTGAATCTGTGTACAGAATTGAAAAAGTCTTGAAAACACGTAAAAGGCGAGGAGGTGTGAAAGAATTATTTGTCAAGTGGTTAGGTTGGCCAAACAAGTTTAACACTTGGGTGAAAGAAACAGACATTCAACGATGAAGCATCCCTTTACATGCTTGGTCTCTGGACCTACAGGCAGTGGCAAGACGTCTCTGGTCAGGGAAATTCTCGAACAAAAGTTGATTCACCCCTCTCCGAAAAACATTTTATGGCTCTATGCAGCCGATCAGCCCTTGTACAAGGGAATGAAAGGTGTGACATTTTACCAAGGCATTCCAGATGACATTGAAGAGCGTTTTAACCCGAAAAAACCAAACTTACTCATCCTTGATGACTTGATGACCAAATGCCATAGCGATGAGCGTATGACACGTCTCTTTAGTGTGGGTAGCAGTCATCAAAATCTAAGTATCATCTTTATTGTGCATAATTTATTCCATCATGGGAAAGAGATGCGCAATATTAGTTTGAATACCCATTATATCATTTTGTTTAAAAATCCGAGAGACAGTCAGCAAGTCAGTACATTGGCGCGGCAAATGTATCCTGGAAGAGCTCAATTTCTCATAGAAGCCTATCAAGATGCTACCAGCAAACCCCATGGTTATTTATTCATTGACTTGAAGCCGAAGACGAATGATCAACTGCGTATTCGTACAGGCATTTTACCAAAAGATACACATTATATATATATTGATAAAGCAGTGTATGACCAAGAACCAAGTCATTTAACCATTCACAGTCAAGATGTCTAAACGCATTCGAACGAACCAGCCTTTCCTTCATTTGCTTGCACGTAGTGGGTCTAGACGGCGTAAATCCTTGCTACAGCAAGCTACGAAGGAGGAATTAACGAGCTTGTTTGAAATTTGTTTGAATATATTAAGGGGACATTTACCCTTAAGCTCAAAACGGTATAAGGTATTCCAGCGTGAGCATCATACCCTACGTACTCTGGCAGACAAGAAGATATCCCTTCGACGAAAAAAGAAGTTGGTGAATCAGAAAGGAGGATTCATTGGAGTGGTTGCTAGATTTGCATTGCCCTTGTTAGCCAAGCTGCTGTTGAAATGAAGCATGCTATGAAAATGGTTCTCATTCCTGAACAGGAATACAAACTGTTATTAGAAAAGAAGGGGAGAAAACATAGCATCAAAAGAAAAGTCAAGACACTTTTACGTGGGAAACGAACACGTGAAAAGGCTATGGAAATGTCTCAACTTTTTGGCCGTCATCTACGAACAAGTCAGTCCCAACAACAACCACCCTCACCACCACCACCACCACCACCACTAGAAAAGCGAGTGTTAAGTCATTTTCAACCTATCTATCATGGGAAAGTGATACAACTTTTAGCAGAACTGAAGAAACATGGTACGACATGGACAGAGAAGGATGAACTTGTGTTGAAAACGGGCGAGATCATTACAAATTCTAACATGATTGATTTGATGAAAGAAGCATTGGTGGCGACAAGAAGAAAAGACCGAAGACCCCCACCCCATGGCTGGCATCCGTTTATCCAGGAAATTGTCGATGCGAATATTCCAAAAACGACGTTTAGTAAAAAGACCACTCGTGAAGACATTGCCACAGAAATGAACCAGCGTCAGCAAAGACAGTTTCCTAAAGGATGGGAAAAGTTTTAACAAAAGAGCTATGGTGTTGTGGTGGTGGCCAGGAAGAGACTATTCCCGTGACTATTCCCGTGAAGATCCGATGTACAAGTGCGTGTTGCGAAGGAGAAATAAAAGACCATGTGAATGAGGATGAGACTTGGTCGAATGGCGCGCGCTGTCCCGAGGTACCTGATGAGGTATATAGGCAACGACGACGACGCACCCATACCATTTGACCACCACCATGGAGTCGACAAGCTTTTACATTACTTTGCCTAGCAATGCGAGTATGAATTATTATCCCAACAACAAGGCTTCGAATTATCAAATTCGTATGCCTCGAACCATCTATCTGAATGGAAAATATGAAGTGGCTTTAGCTGAAATTCAATATCCGCATACATGGTCAACGATGAGACAGGGCATGGACTACTCTATTCAGTATCGACAAGAACTATTCGATGATCCTATTCTTAGCACTCTCGATATTCCTTATGGCTACTATAGAACCATACAAGAACTATGTGAGGCAGTCAATGAAGAAGCGACTAATACTCTGAAACTTACAGAAGCTATTCGGCTAAAGTATGATAGAATTAGACGACGTGTTTTTCTATTTCTCGATTATGGCTATGAAGTGTCCTTCTCCACTGGATTAGCTGAGATTTTAGGATTTATCCCAGATCACTGGTATACTGAAAAATGTAGAGCTGACCATAAAGCTGATGTGAAACAGGGGTTTTATACACTGTATGTGTATTGTAGTATTTGTGAACCACAAGTGGTTGGGGATTATTATGTGCCTTTGCTACGTTCTGTTGGGATACAAGGTCATGATGGTGACATTGTTATGAAAACGTACAACGAACCGCATTATGTTCCTGTAAACACATCCAAATTTGACATGATAGAGATGAATATAAAGGACGACACAGGCCATACTGTTCCATTTCAAACTGGAAAGGTGATTTGTAAACTCCATTTTCGACCAAAAGCACTATGAAAGCCTACACACACGATCCGTCTGCATATCGCAACCACTTTCTTCGACAAGTGGGTGGAGAATTGCCAGGATTCAAAGGAGCGCGAATTCAATATGGGGATGGTATTGGTTCAATACTCGGATCATTGGCTCGTAGAGCTATTCCGCTACTTAAGGCTGGGGCTAAGATCGTTGCGCCACATCTTAAGAAGGCTGCAAAGAATGTTGCGAAAGATGTTACGGGCCGAGTAGCACAACGTGTGTTTGGTGGTGGTGATGTACATAAAAAGAGAGTGCAACCGATGAAACGTGCTAGAAGACGAAGAACAGCTAGACGGATAACATCAAAAAAGCATAGAAGAGATATCTTTTAAAATCATGTCTCTCATTCACAATCATTCGTGCGAATGCACTCTTTCTCCATTGGAATGGTTTCACGTACCGCCAACGCAAACGGCTGTAGAGAAAAGTTATAATGTCGACTATCAACCACTGACGACCATTAGAGAGGGTGCTCCCATAGAATTCTACATTCCTGCGAGTACAGAAGAATATCTGGATTTAAAGAACAGCAAACTTCATATTGTATGCCGCATTGTAAAGGCTGATGGAACAGTGTGTGGCCCAGAGGACCAGGTCTCCTGCATCAATGATGTGTTTAACGGGCTATGGTCTAATATTGAATTGTTTCTGAATGATCGGTTGGTATCTCATAGTAACAACACCCATGGGTATACCAGCATGATCTCGCATCTCATCCATGATTCGGAAGAAAGTCTCCATTCCGAGCGCTCTCTGCGGCTCATGTACAAGGATACTGCTGGGTCGATGAATAGTCATGAGGTGAAAAGGCCTAATCATGAACGCTATGTATCCGGGTTTCATGTCAATGCCGACGGTAGTGATCTAGCTGAGCAAGGAAACAATGGCTTACACCATCGTTATTTGCATACACGTCTCAGCCGTGAGTTTATGCTGGCAGGTGGCTTAAGGATAGATTTGTTTGAGCAGGATCGCTATCTTCCGAATGGTATCAGTTTGAAGTTGCGTTTCCATAGACAGAAAGATGATTATGTGTTGATGGCTGCAGATAATACCTATAAGGTAGAAGTGAAAGAGGCATTTTTAACCATTCGCAAAGTGAGGGTGAGTCCAGGCATTCAGTTAGGGCATACAGACGCATTGCTGAAAAGTCCTGCCAAGATCATCATCACTAGAAAAGAATGTAAAGTCTTGGCCATTCCGGCAGGGTTTCGCTCTTTTGTGAAAGACAACATCTTTTTGGGTCAATTGCCACATCGTATTGTCATTGGTCTGGTTCATAACGAAGCCTTTGGTGGGTCAGTCGCGAGGAATCCATATGATTTCAAACATTTTGATCTGGACTATATGCAACTGTACACGGATGGTGAACCAGTCCTGTCCAAACCGCTCAAGCTTGACATTCCACAGGACAAGTACCTAGACGCTTTTGAAACGCTTTACAAATCGTTTGACCGATTGAATGGTGAGAAAAGCTCCATTATAAAAAGGGAAGATTGGCCTAGAGGGTATTCTTTATTTTCGTTCGACTTAACACCGGACTATGATGGAGCTGATCATTTTCCCCTGATCAAGCATGGGAATTTGCGGCTAGAAATGAACTTTGCTAGGGCTTTGCAACCTACCATCAATGTCATCGTCTATGCTGAATTTGACAACATTATCGAGATCAGTGCCAATCGTAGCATCCAATTCGACTACCAGTCATGAACACGAAGCAGATCGAAGCTATCCTGAGCCATGATGCCGTGACCAAAGACTTGTTTCAAGGTGCGTTTGCCATGGACCAGTTACCACCGTCTTTACAACGTGGTGCCTATGTCATCAACACCGACGATCAAGATGAACCAGGAGAGCATTGGGTGGCAGTGTATTATGACAAAGACCCTGTGGAATACGTTGACTCTTATGGACTGTTCCCTCTCGATGAGCGTTTAGAAACGTTTTTAAGAAAGGACTATATGTATAATTCCATCTCATTACAAACGCCGATATCATCGGCGTGTGGTTTTTATTGTGTCTATTATATATGGCATAGAGCTCGAGGCCAGAGTATGTTTGACATTGTGAATATATTAAAAAGAAAGGATGGGGATTTTATTGTAAAGGATTTTGTCTATAGACATTATAAACCATTGTTTTATTAATGGGAAGGGGGGGTGTAGTTAAGCTGTAGTTAAGTTGTTGAAGAAAATAAAAAGACTCAAGTTTCAAACTGATCTTGTTTTATTGTGTTTTCCAAACTCCCCCCCCCCCCCACACTTCTTATCTACAAATTTTTATTTACAAGTTTCTTCTTTCAATACATGGATCAATGCATGCCATTCATTACAATTTAAATTAATATAGGTATCATAGACATTACATCCACGTTTGTAAATGCTATGAAAGCTCACATAACACACATCACCAAACTTTATCACTTTAACAGTTTCATGTTCAGACAGTTTCAGTTCATATCCTTCTTCTAAGTCCATCAGCCGCATAGGCTGTGTCACCTCAATGGATTTGGTACCCCGCTTGAGTTGTATTCCATCCTCTTTGAATTCAAGCAGAAGATTCTTCCCAATCCAATGCGTGCAACAGCGCGTTCCATTCCACGGTGCTGAGGGTGATGATGTCGCAGCCTTCTGTAAGCTCGTCATATTGGCGAAATTGTACAAACACGTCTAGACCGTTCTCAGTCACACGCACTTCTAATTCATCCGAGACGGCTAGGAGAAAGCCGGGTATTCTCAACTTGTCTAGGTGATCCTTCAACACGGATTGGTCATCAAGCGATAGGACGAGATACTGTCCAAAATGCCGTAACACAATGTCATCACATAAGTTTCTCAGATAGGAGAACCCATATGTCATGGGTTCATAATCCATCAAATAGTCGTCTTCCATCTCGTCTCGTGTGTGTATTTTATACTCGGAGGATGTCGAACAGTGGATGCTGTATAGCTTCTAGGAATCGTAAGATTGCGCGCCAGTTCTTGATATCAAAGAAGATCAACTGTGCATAGGGTGTGTCTGGCACAACTCCCTTATAATCCTTTGGATAATCCTGTAAAAGATTTCTACAGAATGTCACACGTATGTTAGAATCATATTCAGCCACCGTCACTTCCAGTTTATTTTCAAGTCTGCGTTTAAACCCAGCTTCAAGCGGTATGTTTTTAAAGTCTTTCCACACTTCAGGTTTAAACTGATAAGCAGAACATCTCCGAGAACCCATCATCACTTCATTCCTCTCATTGACTTTAAGGTAAACACCATCGTTTAACATGAGTGCATTCATGATGGGGGGTTACCTGGTTATGCGTTGTCGTCTTGTCTGCGAAGCCTTTTATCCACTTCTTTCACCTGCTTCTTCAACATTTTCCATTCAGGTATGGTCAGCAAGATACCCTTTTTCGTAGGACGGTTCCTTCCAGTCCCCTCATCTCTGAGGTACTTGCGAATGTTCACCACACCTTCATTGCTTTGTTTCATAATCTTGATATACTTTCCATTGCCTAGAGAAAGCATTCCATCCCATGACTGTGGTGGTGGTGGTGCCGCCGCCGTCGCCGTCTCCACTTTTAATTTCTTGATAGTGGTGGTGGTGGTGGCGGTGGTGGGATTGTTCACGTTCAAGTCTTTCACCGTATCTGCTAGAGTATCCATATCCGTTGTTGTTGCAGATCTCTTCATGTTCACACCCTCAACTCACTCTCACTCTCAACTCACTCTGAAGTTGTGGTGAGAGTCCCCCCCCCCCTTTTATACTGTTGCTGCCGCCGCCGCCCTGGCTGCTGCCGCCCTGGCTGCTGCCGCCGCCCTGGCTGCTGCGGCCGCCCTGACTGCTGCCGCCCTGGCTGCCGCCCTGGCTGCCGCCCTGGCTGCCGCCCTGGCTGCCACCCTGGCTGCCGCCCTGGCTGCCACCCTGGCTGCCGCTGCTGCGGTCTTGTAATGCCCATGCGCCAAAGTGGAATAGCCATCATTCAACACGTATCGCTTATCATCAAAGGGGGAGAGAGCTACTTTCCTCAACTTCTCCGAGAAAATCTGGTGGTCATGGCTTCGAATGGTGTGTCCTGTCACCATCATCTGCGTTTGGTTGAACAAACTGTCTTTATACTGCTCATGTTTCATCCGTCTTTGACACGCGTAAGTGATACCTTTAGCCGTATGTTTTTCTTTCCCACCATACATCATGCTGTACATTTTCGGCCGAAGTCCAACAAACTCTTCAATGGGAATGCCCGCCGTCTCATCTTTCATTTTCCCAAGCACTTTCTTGTTCACGTTGGAATGCAGGAAATGATTGGGGGGATAGTCACTTGTGTCGAACAAGTCGGCATCTTCCTGCATATCCTTGTAGATATCATCCGTTTCTATGTCGTAACATAGACTGTCGGTGTCGCTGAACAACAACTTGGCGTCGGGATACTTGGTCATGATGTAGTTGTAATGAAAGTCAAACATGAGCACTTTGCTGAGGTCGAGAATGGTGAAGCCAACTTGAATGGGCTTATCCAGAAGCAAATCCACTTTGTGTAAATGTACCGCGGTCAAATCTTCATTGAAAATTCTAAATTGGTGGAATGACGGTTTGGCTACAACTTTCTTGAACCGCTTTTCCTGGTGAACGAGTTCCACATGGATGCGTTTTCTCACATTTTCCATGGTTTTGCCAAACACAGAGTTGTTCATCAATTTGAAAAAATCTTTCTCAAACGGATTCTTGGCCAACTTTCTCTTTTCCGTGTTCAACGAGATGTATTTCGCTAACCATTTGCTCTGTGCAAACATGATGGCACGATGCACCTTCGTGACTTTCAATCCCAGTGACACATATTGCTGTAAATTTCTATAATGAAGTACATATTTCTTCTTGTCACACAAGTTGGGAATAAGCTTTTCACTGGGTTTGTCTTTCATGTTGAGATCTTTCCGTAGCTTCTGACTATGCTCTGATAATTCTCCCACCTTCACACTTTTCCGCTCTGGAGCCACTGGGTAGTGATTATGACGATCATGAATGGTCTGTGGGTATTCCAAATCCACTTCTAAAATGTAGCCAATCTCGTCCTCTTCATCCACTTCCATGAAGTCAATGGATTCTGGCTCGTTCACCCACATGAATCCACTTTCCGGCATGCTTTGTGACATGGCCCAGCCGTACAGGTTGTTCGCATCCAGGTACATCAGGTAATGGGTCGGTTTCGTGGGATCATACTCTGCTACGTAGGGGTTATTTGCTTTCGCATACTTGTGTGTGATGACAGATATTCCTCCACGTAAGCCTTGTTCAACCATTTGGTACATGTCAATGTCATTGATCAATTCCAACTTCACCTTTGTCGCTTTTAACATCGCATCCCACGACAGTCCCGGCGCTGTATAGTAGTGGGCAGGATCCAATTCATAGGTGTTGAGACATACTTGACGAAAGTTTTCAAAAACGTCAGCTAGCAGTAACACATCCGATTTCAGGTACAGGTCATGGTATTCGCCAAATGTGGTACACCTGAATGTCTCCCACACCTTCTGTGCATGTGCATAATCCTCATCACTAATACCTTCTTCACTAAGCTGACTGTAAAACTTGTCCTTGGACGGCAGTTGTGTTTCAGCAAACTTGGATGGCTCATCCACGTAATCGTAGGGGTACACTCCCTTTCTCAACAGTAACTCTTGCTGGTCGCTCTCGTGAATGTGAGAGGTCATGTGATAAAAGTTCTCTTTCCCTTCTGCCGCCAGGTTGGAGACTAACTTCTGTAGAGAAGTACTCATGAACTGAAAGCTATCCGTAAATTTCAGATTGCTCATGGTGAATGCAATATATTTCTCGATGGTGTTGGGAATGACCGTAAGCGTTTCATCTTTGAACTTTCCAATTTCCTCCATGATCAAATGACTGTCATAGCCTCGCAAATTGTGGAAAAAGACAGGGATGATAAACGAATCTTTATCCCCCTGTTGATCCTTTCGATATCGAAATTGTAAATTGCATTCACTATGTGCAGCTCCACGGTATTTGCCATTGATATGATCATGATCTCTCACACGATCTGCTCCTAGAGGCTTATGACAAATGTAGCAGTCGACTGCAGTCCTGAAATCCTCTTTGTCTGCGCGAGTCATCACCATCTCCTTTGGCTGTTGTAAACCGTGCACAATACGATCACGCTCAGTCACCATATGGTCTAAAAAGACTTTCACAGCATTGTCTCCTCGATACAGGACTGGGGCACGTGTCTCATACTGACTCACAACCACATAGGCAAAGCTGTTTGGACGGTGATGCTGGTACCTCACTTCTTCATGCTTTTTCGTGAAACATTCAAAGTCGGCATAAATCACAAAAGGGACTCGCTGTTGTTTGGCTACATTCTTAAACTTGATAAAGGGTTCCTTGGGGAATGATAAACGTTGCGCTCCATGCTTGCCACACACTTCGCGATGCTTGTCTAACAGATCTTGTCGTGTAAACCCGTGAAGGCAGTTGAAACAATAAAATGTGGTTCCATGATGTTTTGATCGATAAGCCATCAGTTTACTGAAATTCTTGATGAGACAATAATGCCTTGTCTTGTCATTGCTAATCATAAGTAAGTTGATTTCTCTCACGCTGCTAGTAGCGCTGCTGGTGTTTCGACTCAGTTGTATCGGAACAACGACGTCCTGTTCATATCCAAACACGTTGATGGACACATCATTCTCCTTTTCAAACTTTGGAATGTCCTTAATCGGTGTCGGAAATGTCATACCTTCCACCTTCAATTCGTTCTCAAATGCTTTGTAATGATTCACACGTTGTGGGTTTCTATCTGAAGGGTGAAGGTGCGCCAATACGGACCATAAGAAACACTTGTTGTCTTCATTCTTGATGTTTAACACAGCCTTTGTACTCTTCACTCTCTTTGGCAGTTTGATATAACTGCTCGCTTCCAGAGGTGCTGATGTAGCTGTATGCACTTCAATATACAGGATGTTATCCAACACCCAGCCAGACCCTTGTCGCTCATGTTCATCAAACTTGGTAAACAATTCTTTATAGGCTTCTGGCAAGTCCTGTTCAATATCCTCTGGATTGTAAGCTATATGTGTTCGACTGCTGATAAAAGCATTATCCACTTGTTCTACCATCACACCTTCAGCATTCGCCGTCAGTTTCTTGAAGCGTGCATGCACGACAATGTACCATTTCATGCCATGGTTTAAGGTCTCCAACAAATGTCTCTTAATCCGATTCTCTTGTTGCCGCATTTCAAGTAATAAATCCGATCCATCTTCAGGCTCAAACCGTCTTTCCTGTGCATTTTCACCAAGACTCACTCTTCTCCCTTTCCCTACTTGTACTCTCTTTGGAAGCATCCTGCATACATGTGTGTCAAACGCATCCATAGATGGAAATATCTTTGCACATTCACCGCAGAGGAACGGATCAGATCTGATAATGCTATCTTCCATCGTCTTTTGTCTCTTCACTTCTATTTGCTGAACAAGCTCTTCTATAGCACGTTTCAACCTTGCTGGTTTACATGTATGTGCCACATACAAGTCCAGAAATGGAAATGTTCGTTTGCACTCATGACAAAACACTGATGTGTCTGAATTCGTAGCCTTCCTTGCTTGCTGCTGTTGCTTGCTGTTGCTTGCTGTTGCTTGCTGTTGCTTGCTGCGCTGCGCTGCTGCCTGCCTGCCTGCCGCCGCTGCGTTGCTTGTTGCGCTCCTTGTCTTGTTCTCCATGACTGCTACACTGTACACTGCTACACTGTACACTGTACTGATAAGGTTCACACACAACCCCCCTCTTTTATACCCAACCATCCGCTGCTGAGTCAAGCGAGACGTCAACGAAATGAGACGGTGAAGCAAGTGGCACTGGTAGCGATTCCCAGTGGCCCAGTGTGTCCCGTAAGCAGCCCCTCTTTCACTCGAGACGCCAACGGCGAAAACGCCAAACGTCAAGCAAGTGTTGCTGCTGTGTACATACTCTTCCCCCAGTGTGTCCCGTAAGCAGCCTCTTTCACTCGAGACGCCAACGGCGAAAACGCGAAACGTCAAGCAAGTGTTGCTGCTGTGTACATACTCTTCCCCCAGTGTGTCCCGTAAGCAGCCTCTTTCACTCGAGACGTCTCGGCTTTTTTTTTTGGGGGGAGGGGTGGGGGGGGTGGTCTGACGTGCTTTGCAATGCGGCATCCGTCTCGGCGCACACACCCCCTTTCACTCGAGACGTCTCGGCTTTTTGGGGAGGGGTGGGGGGGGGGTGGTCTGACGTTTCAACAATGCGGCACCCGTCTCGGCGCACACACACCCTTTCACTCGAGACGTCTCGGAGATTCTTGGGGGAGGGGTGGGGGGGGTGGTCTGACGTTTCAACAATGTGGCACCCGTCTCGGCGTACACACCCTCGTTCACTCGAGACACTCACGCCTTCTTCCAAAAAAAAACAAAAAAAACTCTCTCTGTCTCTCCACACACACCCCCTTTCACTCCAGACGTCTCGGCACACACACACCCCCTTTCACTCGAGACGTCTCGGAGATTCTTGGGGGAGGAGTGGGGGGGGTGGTCTGACGTTTCAACAATGCGGCACCCGTCTCGGCGTACACACCCTCGTTCACTCGAGACACTCACGCCTTCTTTCAAAAAAAAAAAAAAACTCTCTGTCTCTGTCTCTCCACACCCCACACACCCCACACCCCGTCTCGGCACACACACCCTCCTTCACTCGAGAACAACTCTGTTTGGAAAAGTATGCATGAGAATGGGAAATGCTTTAAAACTCTATCTCCACACCGTCTCGGCACGGCACACACCCTTTCACTCGAGACACACCTTCTTCTCTCTCTGTCTCTCTCTGTCTCTCTCTGTCTCTCTCCACACACACCCTTTCACCCCACCCCGTCTCGGCACACACACCCTCCTTCACTCGAGAACAACTCTGTTTGGAAAAGTATGCATGAGAATGGGAAATGCTTTAAAACTCTATCTCCACACCGTCTCGGCACGGCACACCCCCTTTCACTCGAGACGTCTCGGCTTTTTTTTTTTTTCACAAGCCCCCCCCCCCCATACCATTCTACCATTGCACCATTCTACAACCTTTCCCAATCCTTCCACCGGAAACACACTTTTCGCTCGCAATCCCTCGCAATCGTAATCCATGCAGCAGCATCCTTGCATCATATGACGTTTTCTTTCGTCACAGTCTCTCTCGTCTCTCGCTTGGGGAGGGGTGGGGGGGTGGTCTGACGTTTCAACGGACGTGCTTTGCAATGCATGCAACAATGCGGCACCCGTCTCGGCGTACACACCCTCGTTCACTCGAGACACTCACACCTTCTTCCAAAAAAAAAAAAACTCTCTGTCTCTGTCTCTCCACACCCCACACACCCCACACCCCGTCTCGGCACGGCACACACCCTTTCACTCGAGACACTCACGCCTTCTTTCAAAAAAAAAAAAAAACTCTCTCTGTCTCTCTCTCCACACACCACATCCCCCCCCACCCCGTCTCGGCGCACACACCCCCCTTTCACTCGAGACGTCTCGACTTTTTTTTTTGGGAGGGGTGGGGGGGGGTGGTCTGACGTGCTTTGCAATGCGGCAACCGTCTCGGCGCACACACCCCCTTTCACTCGAGACGTCTCGGCTTTTTGGGGAGGGGTGGGGGGGGTGGTCTGACATGCTTTGCAATGCGGCAACCGTCTCGGCGCACACACACCCTTTCACTCGAGACGTCTCGGCTTTTTTTTTTGGGGAGGGGTGGGGGGGGGTGGGAGGGTGGTCTGACATGCTTTGCAATGCGGCAACCGTCTCGGCGCACACACACCCTTTCACTCGAGACGTCTCGGCTTTTTTTTGGGGAGGGGTGGGGGGGTGGGGGGGGTGGTCTGACATGCTTTGCAATGCGGCAACCGTCTCGGCGCACACACACCCTTTCACTCGAGACGTCTCGGCTTTTTGGGGAGGGGTGGGGGGGGGTGGTCTGACGTTTCAATAGACCGTGGTCCAGTGTGTCCCGTAAGCAGCCTCTTTCACTCGAGACGCCAACGGCGAAAACGCCAAACGTCAAGCAAGTGTTGCTGCTGTGCTACTCTTCCCCCAGTGTGTCCCGTAAGCAGCCTCTTTCACTCGAGACGCCAACGGCGAAAACGCGATTGGGGAGGGGTGGGGGGGGTGGGGGGGTGGTCTGACGTTTCACACATTTCGTCATCTCCACCTGCATTTGCCTGCAGAGCTTTCCAGAGAGCGGACGTGTCAAAAAAAAATATAAAAACGAGTTCTTTACACAGGAACGCCTGGTGGCTTATCATTTTTTCAAAGAAGGATGCGGATTTATGGGAAGAAGTATATGTGGATTAACAGACGTTCCTCTACGAGACGTAAAGGGATTTTCAGTATCAACACCCAATTTCACCGCTTTGGCAAGAAAAGAGACATCGCCGGCTAAAGAAGCATCACACAAGGTCCTCACCGTACCAAAACTAAAATAAACCACAAACATATAACTTATCTATAACTTGTGCCAGCTCGCCCATGGGAAAGCTGGCACACGTTGTGCCAGCTCGCCCATGGGAAAGCTGGCACACGTTGTGCCCGCTCGCCCATTTATCACCTACTCCTCCCCTTCCTCCTACCGCTTGTTTTTAACTAAGTTGGCAATCACTGCGAACCGAGTCAGCAGCTCCGAATTACTCCCATTTATTGGAAGTGGATGGTGACGCACGTGGTCTCCCCAGGGGGTGGAGGGAAGAAAGGGGGTGGGGGTTAAAAGCTAGATGGCGTTGTCAACAAGGAGTTAAAACAGTACCAGGTGCACATGTATAGAATATGATCATATAGTCCGCGACGTAGTCAAGTTGACAGGAATCGATGACGGAGCCGAGGTATGTGTACTGGCATGACGTCTTGTTCTCACACGTAACCAGCAGCTCTACCCTGACAAATGAATAAATAAATAAATAAATAAATAGTGAACGGTGCCACACCTTTGAATCAATACTGCTATTGGTTCTAAACAAAAATGGTCTTGATTTAGAACTGTTTTATTAAAAATTTCATTTAATTTACAAATGTTTTCACTACAAGAGCTTTAGGAGTGTGTTACCGTAAGTGGTCTCGATTTAGGAGTGATGTTACAAAAGCGGTCGTGACTTAGGAATGGTGTTACCATAAGTGGTCTTCATTTAAAGGTGTTATTAAGAATCAATGCGTATTGCTAAAAGGGGGAAAGGACGATAGTAACCAACTGGTCATTACGACCACTCCTGAAGGAATTACTGCTGTCAGTGCTGCAAACAGGCTGAAAATTCTTCAGAATCAAATTGTCAGAATCAAAATATAAAAACGAGGTGGAAGTGGTACTTAAAGCAGCCATCGTAGAGGACAAAGCGCCCATCCGTAAACTACTATGAAGATGGTTGTCATCGTGACCTTGAAATTAGGTCAAAAGATGACTGTTGGTCAAAATAAAAAATAACGCACACTTACCTACTAGGATGGGTCATCGTTATACCAAATATCACAGGAGACGGATTCTCAGGATGGTAGAAACAGCCACTGACAGCAGCACAGCTGGTCTCTGTATGGGTCGGGTTGGGATGGGGGGAAGGAAGGGCAGGGTAACAATGCAACCCCGATGCCCTGTTATTTTAGATTAATGCGGATACAATATAAATATTATTGTTGTTTTCAGATGTCAAGAACCGAACTGCCGTTACATATTTACTTAGACGTAAAATGACCGGAAATGATCACTGACCAGTCTCCGGGTCTGTTTTGCTGGATGTCTTCCAGGCAATCCGACGACTGAGGGATACAGCAGGTGGCGCATGACGTGGCGTACTGTCCGTAGTAAGCGCGGGTGATCTCGATCAGCTTGCCGCCACCACACGCCAGGTACAGGATGTCGTTAAGACAACCATGGCTGCTGTACTCAGCTGTAACACACTTTCTAATACGTATACTCGGATATTGATCGTGACGCTGGGGGGGGGGATGGGGGTGGGAGGGTAGGAGGGCGAGGTTGGATGTGGGCCACACCCTAGATGACACAATGAAAGATAAGATAAGAGCCCACGCTCTCATTTTATGTCGTTATCATTTTATTGGCACTAACTGACATTTCGCTAATGCATAAACGGTTAAAACAATTGAAACCAAAATATTTAATATTATGATTGAAAGAGTATACCATAAAAGCCGGGATTGTCGACTTCGATGCCAGTGTTAGAACACTCGGCGCTGATTGGCTGCTGTTTGATACTCTCCATGCCAACGGTCAGTGACGTCACCTTCTTACTGAGGTCATCATTCTTGACAGAGAGTGCGTGGATTTCATTGGCTTGCTCCGAGAGCTGATTGGACAGGCCCCTTACTAAGCTTTTTAACTCCTGCACTGCGCTTGTCAGGTCCTTCTTGTCTTCGACCACTTTAAGTCTTTTTACTGATCTTTTCTGTAATCAAAGTTCTTTTTGTTAAATTATTACTATTACTATTATTCTTATTTGCAATTTTTATTATAATTCTTCTTATATTTCTTTTTTTCATTATTGTTGTTATCATTACGATCAATGTTATTATTATTATTGTTATTATTATTACTTTTATATTAATATTATTATTACTATTATTATTATTTACAATTATTATTATTACTATTATTATTTATTGTTATTATTATCATCATTATTATTATACCTTTAACTTCATATTTCTCTGTGAATTTCGACTATAGCAGCTTTTATTACATCTTTTAAAAGAAAATAAAAACTTTTGTACGAATTTTTGTGTGTTCTACTTTTTCTTCTTGTGCTTTATTCCACATTTACATAATTTTTTGTAGTACAAACTTCAGATTTAATTACCTCTGCTTCTGTGTAGTAGAACACAAATCCTAAAAGAATCAGTCCTGTGAACAAGTTCATTGTTTTTAACTAAAATGACGTTTTAATTGATGATTTGCTGTGTAGTTATTCGTGGTGAAGATTGTAGTTATTCGTGGTGAATATTCTACGATTATGACTTTTATCTTGCGTAATGTTTCTGAAAACAACTAAACATGTCAGAATCGGGGCGCATTAAATACCAGGCTTTTGAACTTCCTCTTCGACAAAGTAGCTATATTTGTAATGATTTCTATAGTGTAATAAATCAACAAGATAAGAATTTGCTTTTGGTAAAGGACTGATTAGGATAGTATCCTTCATTACCGTGGCTGCAGGTACGAAATTAATCCTCTTGGGACCATTTTTTTCCTTGGTGAAAAGGCGAACTCCCGCTACATCTCCAACCCCTCCGAGCGTTCTTGACTGTTCAGGAGCCTTTGTATCTGCCACATTTGTATTCAATTAAGACTAATTAGTTGTACATTTTCTGGCTTTCACGTAAACACTTCAGCGATACTTAATATTAAAATCTTTCTTATCATCGAAATGAAGCAATTTAATATATCTAAGACGTGCAGCTTATTAACGACAAATCTTATCATAACGACAGAATCACTTGTATCAGCCACGACTGTCTTATATTTTACAGTAAAACCTGGCTAAACCGGACAGCTTTGAGACTGACAAAATTTGTACGGATAATCAAGGTGTCTAAATGTCTCAGATTATGTAATAATGGCTTGATTTGCCAACTAACTAGACCGTTGCTGGAATCTGCACTCCCTTCCCAACCCCAGAATGTCTTCTCTGTGTTTTTTCCATCATTTTTACACTGAATTGAATTGAACTTTATGATCAGTTGTAGTGAATCGGATCAACTTGAATTAAAATGATCCAGGTGTCTTGAAATTACGACCCGTACAAATTGCTTGAATTGAAAGTACAATAAACTCTCACTATCGTACAGGCGTAGGCACATCACTGAAACTCCACACAAGAATTGATGACATCATTCAATCACTATTGTATAGGCGTACATACATCACTGGATCTCCACACAAGAATTGATGACATCACTCAGTCACTATTGTACAGGCGTAGGTACGTCACTGGATCTCCACACAAGAACTGATGACATCACTCAGTCAGTATTGCATAGGCGTAGGCACATCACTGGATCTCCACACAAGAATTGATGACATCACTCAGTCACTATTGTACAGGCGTAGGTACATTACTGGATCTCCACACAAGAATTGATGACATCACTCAGTCACTATTGTATAGGCGTAGGCACATCACTGGATCTCCACACAAGAATTGATGACATCACTCAATCACTATTGTATAGGCGTAGGCACATCACTGGATCTTCACACAAGAATTGATGACGTCACTCAGTTACTATTGTATAGGCATAGGCACATCACTGGATCTCCCCACAAGAATTGATGACATCACTCAGTCACTACTGTATATTCGTAGGCACATCACCGGATCTCCACACAAGAATTGATGACGTCACTCAGTTACTATTGTATAGGCATAGGCACATCACTGGATCTCCCCACAAGAATTGATGACATCACTCAGTCACTACTGTATATTCGTAGGCACATCACTGGATCTCCACACAAGAATTGATGACATCACTCAGTCACTATTGCATAGGCGTAGGCACATCACTGGATCTCCACACAAGAATTGATGACATCACTCAGTCACTACTATATAGGGGTACGCACATCACTGGATCTCCACGCAAACCCCTTCCTACCGATGCCACCCGTGCCACATATCTTTGCCTGTAGAATATGCTCATTACTAATTTCTAGGTTATGGTCAAAATATTTAAAAAAAACAATGGTTTTTGAGGCTTTTCTGATAACAGAATACACTGTTTTTATTATTTAACTGACTTAAAATAAGTTTCCATGGGAAATTGGGCTTGTTTTCTGAAATATGAATCCACACTAAATACAAAAGTAGATTGAATATCTGAATAACTAAGTAACTAAGTATATGGCGTACGTAATTTCCTTACCTACTTCTCAGAAGATGCCATTTTCTTAGGGAAAGAGTCATGAACGTTTGTTGTGATTGCTAAGATGATGGTTGAACGAAATATCCATAGTCATTTTATGCGATTCACTGAATTAACTATTCACTAAGCCATACTGCCAAGAAGCTCCTGCCCTGCCTATGAATATAAAGTCATATGACCGGAACGGCTAAATTCAATCAGATATTATTCTGGCAATGAATTAAAATCAGAGTGGACTCTTAACTGAAAATATGCGCTAAATGCAATGGTTCAAGGGTTGGATGGTCCATTCAGAATTTGGTAATAAATTGACACACAGCTAGATGTTTTTCTAGCATTTTGAAGCACTAATCAGTTAATTCATCCTTAAAGTGAAACACTCAACTCGTCCTTAAGTTGAAGAAACTAGTTTTCAACCTTAAAACAATTAACTGGCAGCTAACTAGGCCTAAACGTAAAGGGCTGAGATCTAGTTAGCTGTTTGACATGTTTGAAGCTTAAAATAACCAACTATCCCCAAACTCGAAGCAGCTAACTTGCTGTAAAACTTGTAGAGGCTCACTAGCCCTAAGCTTAAAGCAACCAAGTTGTTTTAAACTTGGAGCAACTAACTGGTCCTAAGCTCTCTTTGAGTGACAGTCCCTAGAGTCAATTTATATAAGTTTGAAATATGACGATCTCTGCTCACTGCTTTGTTTTATTATTAGATTACGAATATTTTATATTCTGAACTTTAATTCTTAATTTAAATGATAAAATAAAATTTTCAAATTATAAAGCTGTATGAAACGCATTGATGTTGATGTTGGTCACATGGATTGTTAAGAGTAACGTCATCACTATGACGTTATTAGCATCTCGGTGTGTTTCTACTAAAGCTGCAAAAGCTGGCATTGCCTGTCATAAAGTTAAACGGTTATAAGAAATAAACCAACTCAAAATTTAAAAGTTGTCGATATAAATCAACTTTGATACTTAATTTTCAATTATTACTTTGTTATTATCGCTTTCCGAAAAATGACAGGATTCAAGTCTGCGCATGTGCACTCAGTATTGCGGTCCAGTTTCTGCGAATCTTATCAGATGGCACGATTATATCTCGGTTAATTAATGATAATGTCAAGTTATTACTCTGTGATTGGCTATTCTTTGAGTACCAACAATTAAATAACATTATACATAATAAATATGCAAGAAATACGGACAAAGCAAAAGTACTTCACTTGTCAAATAAGTACTTCACTTGTCAAATGAGTAGTTCACTTGTCACATGAGACAATTAATTATAGACAATTACTTAGTTAATTAATAATAGTCAGCTAATTAGAGACCATTGGTTAATTGGAAACACTGCATTATCTTTAATATTGATATTGGTTTTAGATAGTTTAGGTGTGTTCATGATAGACAACACGAAATAGACTAGGTTCAAACTGATGAACCTCTGACGTAATTGTTGACAACTTAGTAAGTATGGAAACGTCGCGCCTTTCCGTGGCGTTAGTGGTTAAGCCTTGTCATGATTGCTTAGACATTGAACAAGTAAAATAAAATGATCTTGTAATCACAAAATGTTCCATTCGCAAGGCCAAATCTAAATAATAAACTTAGTGTACCTAAGCGCGACACTTAACCAGACTACCATATCTGTGTACCTGTCCACACTATATAATGCGGTGTTATTTGACTCATTTACATTTAAAAATGAAAAGAAAAATCCAGCAAGAAAAGACCTGTTAGACCTTAAACTTAAATTTATTTTTAATATTATGTAAAAAGTGTATAGATATATGTATCTTAAATGGTACTGCACCGCGTAGTCGTATATGAACTGTACACTTGCGTGGAAGGTATTTGGTGTATGCTAAAGTAAATATTGCAATGTTCTGACATAATAGAAAGAAATTAAATCTAGGGAAAAAACAATGAATACGGATGCGAAAGTCTTTTAAAAAACAGGGGGTAAAAAAACATCAAAATCGTTTGTTAACATATTTGTTTCGCTTTGTTTAGTTTTTCACATTAAGATCATATGACTTATGTAGCGTCATTCTTGATTTTTTTTGAAAAATAATATCATTTTGTTCATAAATAACAGCAAGAATTCTAAATGTGCATAATTAAATTGAAATTAAGTTACTCTTAAAACTTAATAATATTAAAATACTTAATAGTAAAAATACTTCAAACAAATAACATTGTGTATATCATATCACTCTATTTCAATGGCATATAATTAAGCTCGTTACCGACTTATGCCCTTACCGACTGGTCAGCCCTTCTCGACATGGCGAATATTTTGATCTCTACAAAAAAACTCAAAAGCCAAAAATATACAGGAGAGGCTGTTGTCAGCCAAAAGCCCCATTACCACCTGGTGGCACTGGGCCCAGAGGTGGCACTGGGGCTCAGAGGTGGTACTGGGGCTTCACGCTATTTTAAATGCAAATAACTCGTTCTTTAATCAGTATTTCACACAAATTTACAATCAATCAAGAAGAATAAGTCAGGACACGTTGATTAAAGACCTCAAAATCAATTTCGTGCCATGGCACTGGCCAACAGAGCAAGTGGTGGCACTGGGGCTCAGAGGTGGTACTGGGGCTTCACGCTATTTTAAATGCAAATAACTCGTTCTTCAATCAGTATTTCACACAAATTTATCATCAATCAAGAAGAAGAAGTCAGGACACGTTGATTAAAGACCTCAAAATCAATTTCGTGCCATGGCACTGGCCAACAGAGCAAGTGGTGGCACTGGGGCTCAGAGGTGGTACTGGGGCTTCACGCTATTTTAAATGCAAATATAACTCGTTCTTTAATCAGTATTTCACACAAATTTACAATCAGTCAAGAAGAATAAGTCAGGACACGTTGATTAAAGACCTCAAAATCAATTTCGTGCCATGGCACCTGCCAACAGAGCAAGTGGTGGCACTGGGGCTCAGAGGTGGTACTGGGGCTTCACGCTATTTTAAATGCAAATAACTCGTTCTTTAATCAGTATTTCACACAAATTTACAATCAATCAAGAAGAATAAGTCAGGACACGTTGATTAAAGACCTCAAAATCAATTTCGTGCCATGGCACTGGCCAACAGAGCAAGTGGTGGCACTGGGGCTCAGAGGTGGTACTGGGGCTTCACGCTATTTTAAATGCAAATAACTCGTTCTTCAATCAGTATTTCACACAAATTTATCATCAATCAAGAAGAAGAAGTCAGGACACGTTGATTAAAGACCTCAAAATCAATTTCGTGCCATGGCACTGGCCAACAGAGCAAGTGGTGGCACTGGGGCTCAGAGGTGGTACTGGGGCTTCACGCTATTTTAAATGCAAATATAACTCGTTCTTTAATCAGTATTTCACACAAATTTACAATCAGTCAAGAAGAATAAGTCAGGACACGTTGATTAAAGACCTCAAAATCAATTTCGTGCCATGGCACCTGCCAACAGAGCAAGTGGTGGCACTGGGGCTCAGAGGTGGTACTGGCGCTTCACGCTATTTTAAATGCAAATAACTCGTTCTTCAATCAGTATTTCACACAAATTAACAATCAATCAAGAAGAAGAAGTCAGGACACGTTGATTAAAGACCTCAAAATCAATTTCGTGCCATGGCACTGGCCAACAGAGCAAGTGGTGGCACTGGGGCTCAGAGGTGGTACTGGGGCTTCACGCTATTTTAAATGCAAATATAACTCGTTCTTTAATCAGTATTTCACACAAATTTACAATCAGTCAAGAAGAATAAGTCAGGACACGTTGATTAAAGACCTCAAAATCAATTTCGTGCCATGGCACTGGCCAACAGAGCAAGTGGTGGCACTGGGGCTCAGAGGTGGTACTGGGGCTTCACGCTATTTTAAATGCAAATAACTCGTTCTTCAATCAGTATTTCACACAAATTTACAATCAATCAAGAAGAAGAAGTCAGGACACGTTGATTAAAGACCTCAAAATCAATTTCGTGCCATGGCACTGGCCAACAGAGCAAGTGGTGGCACTGGGGCTCAGAGGTGGTACTGGGGCTTCACGCTATTTTAAATGCAAATAACTCGTTCTTTAATCAGTATTTCACACAAATTTACAATCAATCAAGAAGAATAAGTCAGGACACGTTGATTAAAGACCTCAAAATCAATTTCGTGCCATGGCACTGGCCAACAGAGCAAGTGGTGGCACTGGGGCTCAGAGGTGGTACTGGGGCTTCACGCTATTTTAAATGCAAATAACTTGTTATTTAATCAGTATTTCACACAAATTTACAATCAATCAAGAAGAATAAGTCAGGACACGTTGATTAAAGACCTCAAAATCAATTTCGTGCCATGGCACTGGCCAACAGAGCAAGTGGTGGCACTGGGGCTCAGAGGTGGTACTGGGGCTTCACGCTATTTTAAATGCAAATAAAACGTTCTTTAATCAGTATTTCACACAAATTTACAATCAATCAAGAAGAAGAAGTCAGGACACGTTGATTAAAGACCTCAAAATCAATTTCGTGCCATGGCACTGGCCAACAGAGCAAGTGGTGGCACTGGGGCTTAGAGGTGGTACTGGGGCTTCACGCTATTTTAAATGCAAATAACTCGTTCTTTAATCAGTATTTCACACAAATTTACAATCAATCAAGAAGAATAAGTCAGGACACGTTGATTAAAGACCTCAAAATCAATTTCGTGCCATGGCACTGGCCAACAGAGCAAGTGGTGGCACTGGGGCTCAGAGGTGGTACTGGGGCTTCACGCTATTTTAAATGCAAATAACTCGTTCTTTAATCAGTATTTCACACAAATTTACAATCAATCAAGAAGAATAAGTCAGGACACGTTGATTAAAGACCTCAAAATCAATTTCGTGCCATGGCACTGGCCAACAGAGCAAGTGGTGGCACTGGGGCTCAGAGGTGGTACTGGGGCTTCACGCTATTTTAAATGCAAATAACTCGTTCTTTAATCAGTATTTCACACAAATTTACAATCAATCAAAAAGAATAAGTCAGGACACGTTGATTAAAGACCTCAAAATCAATTTCGTGCCATGGCACTGGCCAACAGAGCAAGTGGTGGCACTGGGGCTCAGAGGTGGTACTGGGGCTTCACGCTATTTTATACTGCAATTACTTTTTTCATCTTCAGCATACTAGAAATGTAGTCCATTAAAGAATTTTTTGTATTTGAGTTGTTTTATTTTTTTGGCACCTCAGATATTCCATACCATTGAATTTCGGCTGCTATTACTGCAAATGTATGATTTAGTTGAATGATAAGTAGTAACCGTACCATATGGCAGAAGGATGGAATTTACTTTTGTTTTTTACAATGTTTAAACTTGAATGAATACCAAACAGATTGTTATACTCTTTGTATTGAACTATATATAAAACGAATTTATCCATACAGTTAAACGAATGTTAGTCGCGGAAAAAAATACTAGTTTCTCATCCCCCGTGCGGGTGGTAGAAATCCCGAATAAGAAAAGAGAACACCCGGCCGGGTAAAATCGCCGGGCGGGCGGGTAGCCTCGACGGGGTTGGTCTTAAAATACATTTAAAATCTTGAACCCACAATATATTTAGTCATCTATGTAGTGTAATAACGACCTGCTATAGTGGTATAATTAAATATAAAACCAGTTTTGTTTTATACTACAACCATATCATAAAATAAAAACCTTTATTGAAATCATTCAGGGTTTTTTCTTAAAAAAAATAACACAAAGACCGATTGCAAAAAAAATTGCCGGGTCCTGGGTCAAAGCTGTACTGGTTGATTAAAAAAAGGATCATTTGGCCATGTGTTACTTTTTTTTGGGGGGGAGGGGGTAAAAAAAGAAAGTCAGGCCGGCCGGATGGTCATTTTCCCTGAAATGGATGAGAAACTAGGAGTTTTTTCTTCCTGGCCTTAATGTTTAACTTTAGCATCAAATCTCATGCGAAAAACTGTGCTTATTTTATTAAAAATAAGAAAAATGCTGTGAAAAATGTAAACAAATCAGAAAAGAAATATTTATCATTCAAAGTCAATTGTACATTTGCTATTAGCAGCGTATTTCGTAGGCATGGCAATGTCATCATCGGTTTGCTTTTATTTATTTAATATATATATATATATATATATATATATATATATATATATATATATATATATATATATATATATATATATATATATATATATATATATATATATGCTCATTTTAGTGATACACGATATTCACATACTGTCTTTCTCGACTGAGAACATTAAGATACACTGCTAAAAATAGGTTACAACCTCAAGCATCAAGAAATTTGCTGTATACGTTTTGCTGTTCTTAACCACCACAACAGTATGCTTGATTAATTGCACTGCTGCAATACCCTATGCTGGAGAGTCTTCTTTACCAAACTGTCAAATGTGATAGTTTTCCGTTACTTAGCTTTCACAAGCCAAAACATCTGCTATAAAGGTGTCTGTCATACTAACAGAAGAACATATGATATGTGAAATGTGTTGCTTTATTTTTGAGTTGTGGCGCAATGATATACACAACTTTCTCACAGTTTTGCAAAAATATTTTCCATGTGAATATCTGGATTTGCCATCCAAATGCTGCATGCAGTGGCTCTTTCGTGTAACAAAACTTTTAGCAATTGTTCCTTGTCATGTATGAGAAATGAACTGAGCACAACATGAAATAGTTCAAATGGTGGTTTTTCCTTGTCTGAGATAAATGACTTTGCAAAGGTTTTCGTTCTAAAATCCTCCTTGTTCGTCCAAAGTAATATTTTCTCCGATTTCGGCAATCGGTAGTGAAGTATTGATGTATTGATAAGATCCCACATTTGGCACGCTTCTTGATTGTATTGTGCACAGTTTGTGCTTTGTAAAACATTCAGCACATACGTTTTTGCTGCTTCCTTTTGCTGCAAAATGTATTCAGAGTTTGACACCCTGTCATCATTCTTAACGTAGTTGACAATGCATGGCAAGGTAAGGCTCACTGACTGCCAAATCCAGCTTCTTCTGTTGCATTTTGCTGGCTAAGAAAGAAACAAATACAAATTGAATGTAAATAAACTATTTTTTGACAAAAATGTAAGACTTATAATATTTGAAATTTTAAAATGCTATATCTATTTAAAAAACGTTTAATTTTCAACATAAACATTCTAAATTACCTTCTCTCTATTTCGTCTCAGTACTATTTTGCATCCCTTGTAAAACGTTGTTATTCGGCGAATGTCTCTGGAATCTGAAACATTTCAGTACCATAAGTAGAGACATCTTTATTAAAAGTAGAAGAGCTTAATTTATTTAAAGCAAATATTTGAATGTATATTGCTGTTCAACTGTCTCCTTAGTTTAAGAAAAATTGTAATAATGCTTTTACAACGATAAGAAATTTTGACCTGTCCTGCAAGCCTCTTCTATATATGTCATCAAAGCGGATCGTAGACTAAACATATTCTGGCTCCATTCTAGAGGTTCGGGGGCTGAGTCTTCGCAACGGTAACTGGAGAGGTATAACATCATAAGAATAACATATGTTCCACAACTAAAAGTGTCTGTCTGCTTCAAGGATGTTTTGGACCAGTTCATATATTGAAATGAAAAGGAAAGTAAATCCGGGATATATGAGCATAATTTGGTTTTTATATCACTATAGTATTCTTTCTGTTTTGACAGCGAATCGAAAACGCTCCATGTTTTATCTTCCTTTGACATAATAATCAAAAACCAATGATTTCTTTCTGCATCATGCATTGGTATCAAACATGTGGAGGAGCTACTATATCTCTCTACACACAAGGTGAATTTTTTGTTATGCTCAATGCATGCAGCTAAAATAGTTTCTGTGATGTAAATATCCTCGCACACACGCATAATTTCTTCAGCGACAAAATCTATTACTTTATCGTTGATGCAACGATTTCCTTCCAGACAAGCGACCTGACATCTATATAGGCAAAACGTGCCTCCATGAACGGTTGTAGTTAAAGTTATGAGAGGTTTGTCGTCGTCGATGTCAAAAGCAGTTGTGGTGTTTGATGATTCTTGAAGAGCTTGTTCTGTTGAGGTGCAATGTTTCAAAGCATAAACGCCACACATTGGGGATTTCATTTCCGTAGTAAGAAAGTGGATGACGTCATTTTGTGACAGTTTCTTTTCTTTGTCCAAGGTAGAATCAATAATGTAAAATATACCGCCTTTCCTTATTAAAGCGACATAATGTTCGCGTAATCCAAGTCGCATTATAAGGCCATCAATGACATTATGCTGGTTGAAAAGTTGTGTGAGATCATGCATTATTTCCGCTGAATTCTTTAAGGGTGGTTTTAAAATGGACGCACGTAAGTTAATCAGTTCGTACTCTTTACGCTTTAGGCTCTCGTCTAGCACATCGAAACTTAAGTCGCCATACATTCCTCTCATTGCTTGAATATCATCTGTCAAAGAAATGATTTGGTCCAATATCTGCTTCATCCAAAGATCATCAGCCGTTTCAAACAAGAATTTTAAATCAAACATTTCAAATTGCAAGACGTTGTTAAGCACACAAAGTCCACAAAGAGGCCATACACTCTGCATCTGCATGTAAACACCCCCTTTTACGCATGGTTTTGAAAAAAGGTTCACGTTTAATTCGTTGCTATCTGGATACTTTCCTATTATAGTGTTCACATACTTTAAATTTTGGATGAAGTTTCGCTTTGATTGCTGTGTTCTACAGTTTAACCCTTCAAGCTCTTCACTAGCTAAGTAAGCGATTTCTTTCTTTTGTAAACCACTATGCGTGTGTTCATCGCTACTATCAAAAATGTTTTTTAATAGCAAAGTACACTGTAGCACAGTATCACCCTGCAGCCTATTTGATGTGGTGTCATCTAATGTTTTAGCTTTTTTGGAATATGTAGCTGTATCACCTTTGATAGTATCAACTACATGCGGTCTCTTTTTTAAAGTGAGTTTCGTTTCTTCGGTTGCATCTGAACGCTTAACACTATTTGATGTCTCTCCAATGCACAGTTGTCTCTTTTCATTGTACTGCATGGAAGTACCAAGCCGTTTTACAATCTGGATTTCTTGGTTTCGATTGATTACAATGTTGTGATCATCAAAAATTAATCGCATTAAAAATAAATGTTTTTCCATGCCAATGTAATTAAGAAAATATTTGTTTTTCACTTGTTGGGCAAAGAATTGTTCTTGAACTTGAGAATTTAGCTGAATATTTTTTATGAATTTTAGCCGGCGCAGTATTTTGCATTCTCTTCTTGTATTACTTTCGTGAAATTTGTCAAACATACAAAGGCTTGTTTCTGATGAATTAATATCCACCTCAACTGGTGGAAGATTGTTGTTCTTTGCAAGTCTTATATTTTCTTCCGTTGCTTCAACCACTCTCCCTTCGTTTGGTGAGAAAAACTGCGAAGACCTATTATTCATATGTTTGGCAAGGATATGAGCAAAATCAATGACGGTTATCGCTGGCTTTCTTCTCATTGACAGAAGCATGTCACCATAGTCTCTGGCAACTTCAGCCCTGAGGATGTGTTTGAGGCAATATACTACACCATGCTGGCACAATGCTATCGCGTACCCACCTGAAAGGAGAAGATTGGAAAAGATTATAACATTTCATGAATAAGCATAAGCTTGTAGTAATGTTACGTCGTTGATTTTTTATGATTGATTAAAATATTTAAGGAATTGCGTAATAATACATGTGAATGAGTCGCCTACCACTTGCACCAGGAATTTTGCTGAATATCTTGTTGTACATCGTATCGTTCTGTAGCCGTCTGTTTATTTCTACAATAATGTCGCGCTTTGATTTATTGCTGCAATCCACTTGAGCTGCACGGCCTACTCGAACGACTTCGGCTTTCTAACAAAAATGCCAGCATATTAAATGCAAATACTTTCCACGTAATGTACGGTATAATACGCTAAAAGAAATTATGCATAAGTGTTTAGTTGCATTTTAAAGTGAAGTAAGTTAAACTCACACTTGCGTTGCAGAGGAGCTCTGTCAAACGATCACCATCAAAGTCATCTAGATTTTCAAAATCACTGGTTGTCAACCTAATCTTCTTAAATTCGGTGTTGTAAATGTTTGGCCCTCTGACATTTTCACATATCCAAGGTGCCCATTCTATATAGGAAGGCCTGACTTTGTACGGATTACTAGATGAACCTAAAGACAAAGAAAATTTATCCACATGCTAAATTAAAAATACGAAATGTAGAAAAGTCATGTTTATGAATTTAAGCGCATCAGTGCATAACTATAAACAACACGCTGCATCAGTACCTGTAAAGGCATTTGCTATCAATTCCTTTATTATCTTCTCCCAAAACTCATCAATATTTACATTCTCACTGGCTGTACTTAGTTCGTCCTCAGTTAAAACAGGCACATCTGAAACTGAAACAAAATGGAAATGTTTTACCAAAATATAAAACATTACATTGCAATACACTACGTTAAGAGGCAACTAGGCTTAATTATTTCTATTAGTTATGAACGACTTGGTTGTAATCAATTGAAAGTTGTTGGATGATTGGAAAAAGTACCATCATAATCAAAAACAGTTTTTTTGCACAAGTCAAAGCAAAGTATGTTTGGTTCTGTTCCACATATATTGCACGTGTACTCATATTGTCGGTCTGTTAACGCTTCAAACAGCATATACGTATTGATGTATATCTGATCTCTCGGAAACATGCTTTCTGTTTTGTTATGTGACTTAAGCGTAGAAATAAGTCGTCCGATTGCGATGTTATTCTGCAACATAAAAATAATAAAGTGTCATATTTGCGGTGTGTTTACATTCATCATATAGAAATAATAATGGGCGACACACTAAGATCATTCAGAATACAATGCGTTATTATGTCAGAAATTATAGTTTCTTACCTTAAGTCCATTTCTTATGAACAAGCACAAGTCGATTGACAAAAAATGGTAATCATCATAATTAATGACGCCCTCTGTAAACTCTTGATAGCGGTAATAGGTGAGGCATTCGTGACAAATTTTTACGTAGACAGTCGCACCTAAGAGAAGGAGACATGTGAAGAAATACTCAGTAATCTTGTCCTTTGGATTTTTTAATTAACAGGTGTTCAATAAAAATAGCAGACTGCAAATATAATATTAATTACTCTTTGTGTCAGAGAGATTATTTTCATGAAACCAGCAGAGTATTCATTACCTGTAACAACCTCGTCACGGAGAACTATTTTCCCGTGTGTCGTTGTTTTATACCGTGTAAGGTGAGTCATGCATTCCTGACATACCTCTTCCTTTGGGGAGAATATTCTTTGAATATTATCTTTTGCTATTCTGTCATTTTTGGACTCTATGTTATAGGGAATGCGTCGCTTCGTGAAATATATGTATTCAACCAATTTCATAAGTTTCTCTCCTTTAGGAGGATACAGCAATTGAAATCCATCAAAAATTTGTCCATCACTTCTGTCATCTTCATTGATGACACTTTTTTCACTTTTCAATAAAATGCCATCATTTTGTAATAGATGCCATAAAACGACACACTTGTGCACGCAAAGTTGCCTATGTTTACAGCATTTGCTGTTGAGTTCAGAAGTCTCGGTGTCATATTGCACTGTGACTCTACTGAAGCGGGCGTAGTTGTGTTTTCCGATCACATATACAGAAAAATAGCGCTTTGCACTCTGTGATGCATATTTAAGCTCAAGTTCGACTACTAAAGGGTGATTTCCAGAACATTTCTGCAGGTTTATACACATTTCCGCCTTTTCAGATGATAAAATGCGTCTTGAAACAAGCTCGTGTAATGAAGCTTCATTAACATTTGATGAATGAATAACTGGCAAACAAGTCTGTGTTGCTTTAATGTGGTCACATACCCACGACACTTGACCTGCCTCAAGAGCTATTTGCTTTGAAACATTACAAATACTATCCTCGCACATTACCTCCATGTCTTTTCCCCAATTTTTGTTCTTAACATGCATAGGAAATTGGTCACCATGCGCCGTCTTTGATACTAGATAAACACCTTCAAGCTGGTCAACACATGTCGCACTGTAGGAGGGTCGCTACGAGCATTTCTTGATTACACAAGTTGCACACAGTCTTTCTACGTTTAACATTTTTCTTTGTCTTAAGGATTTCCTGTTGCTCTGAAGCAATTTTCATATCTTCCTCGCTTGCATCGGTCTTGCCACTTAAGGTTGTTAATTGGGGGTCAGTTTTGATTTGAAATTCGCTTAGCCCCGCTGTGTCATTGTTACAGCTTGAAATGAATGCTTCCTTGGGTTCTTCGTCATCACACGCGCTATCACTAAGTTCATTGCTTAGGTCTAATTTTACAGTTATACCATCAGAATCATGGTTCTTGACCTCATGCACAATGGCGGGTCTGCACTCCTTGTCTTGAAGTTGTGCAACATTCTCTTCCTTGTGAAACTTTTTCTGCAAAAGACATTAATACATTGTGAAATGCATTGTTAACACTATTTGAAATTTATACTGACATTTCACAAATTTTCCTTACGTTTCATTATATGAGCTTATATTAAATTAATTGATCTTTTTTTGTTATACAGAAAACATATGAAACGTATAAAACATATAAGCAAACAACTATAATGCAAGGTACCCTTACTGAATATACATGGCGTAGAAAGGCGTTTTTATTTATGAGAAGTGCGTCGCATTTTGGGCAATGGTAGTGCGGGCGTTTTCTTCGCTTTCCTTTCTGTATATTATTTGTCCTACACACTGATACGTCTTTCAAACAACGAAGGACCTTTCCATCTATATAAACAATAATATAACTTCAGTTACACTTATTGTGGATTTCAAATATAATTAAAAACATCTATTGGTATTGTGTAATAAAGTTGGAAGGATAAATTTGTAGGCTATGCTCATTTTTCTCAAAGAAAACTTACGTTTCAATGCGACGCCGTTTTTCCAGTGTGATTGCTTTATATGACGTTGCACTTTGCTTTTACCAGAGGGGAAAAATATGTCTTCTGAGCAAAAGGGACAATGATACTTCTTCCCACCGCATGCACAGAGATTATCGTCGCAAAGTTCCACTTTCACGCTATTGTAGCTTGACCATATTGAATGAACTCCCTGAGAGAATAACAGAGCAGTGCACAGTAATCAAATACATATTCTTTGTAATGCATATCACACGTGTTTCATTTCACAATGTTAACATCTTATACAATTTCAGGTTGTAAGGGAACTGCATTCATGACAACGTTTCAATAAAGAATATAAAAATATTAAAAACACACTTGTAAGAACTAAGAGCATAGTTACCGATTCATGTTTTGTCAGGCAGTGGCAATGTATGCTGGGTGCTTTTTTCTCAGACTAACACGTACGCTGAAATAGTTAGCATGAGAGTAAGGGCATGCCACATACATAGGTGGTATTGGAGAGGACATAGCATACAATGTTTCTTTTAATGGCTACACATCCATAGATGGTATTGAGAGAGAAATGGCTTATGGAGTTTTTTTATCCATGTCAAGTTGTTGTAACTACATAAGTCAAATCATTTCATAATTTTTGCTTACGCTTTTAGTTCCGTCTTTATGCTGGTGTTGTTCACTGATATCCCTGAAAGTTAATATTTTGTTGTTCGTTATATGCATATTTATTTCACTTAATTTTAATTCCATCTAAAGTCATTCATAACAACATTTTTACTGGCAAACTTGTCAAGCATTTCTACAATAATTAAAATTTTTCTGCTGTATTAAAAAATCCTAGCCAGTCGCATTTCTTCTCAAATATCACGACAGGCTAAATACCTTAGTTGCGATGTGAAGATAAAGTTAGTTCTCGGCACGATTTTGGTACCCTTCCTCTTTCGTCTGTTTACAGACGGTTTTCGAGTATCTGCCCCTGTGCCGCTCCTGTGACCCTACCGTTGAAACCACATCATTAACCAATTACTTAATAACGTGCATGTTCAATTGTGATTGTAAATAAGAATACTTCTACAAAATTTGAAAGATGTTTAATACCAGAACACTTACATACACCGCTGGATATGGGGTTCGAACCACAATGTGAACATTGTTGACATCAATAGCCATATGTCTAAAAAGGAAAGTAGCTTTCTTAACATCACGGTCTATAGAAATAAACAAAATCATATAATGGCAGATACAATGTCATTAACCATTAACCATTAACCTTTCAAGCAGCGTTTTTGGACAGTGTTATATCTATAATACTGGTTTTGCTTCAATTCCGTCTTCCCTACGAAATTGTTAACTATAAACAAACATACATGAGGAACTATAACTAACTTAAGTACATGAGGTACAAAAACACTTTAATTCTCTTAACTACATTAATACCCTGGAAATTTATTGTCAGCCATCAGTTGTGTCTGTATACAAAAAGTACAAAAACTGATTAGAGATTACTTTAAGCTTTACTTAAAGCTTTACGTAGAGCTTACTTTAACTGTGGACAACATTGTGCAGACCATACCATAGATCACAAAAGCATTTCATTCCAGTTTACTCACACATGCACACAATATATGAAAGGGGATGTTTTAAAAATACAAACCTGTGCCAGAAGTCTGTTGTTGATTGACCGAATTTTCTTTTTTGTCACGGCTGACAGAAATTTCATAGACTTAGCTGCTTCGACAAACTGCAATGTTTTATGTAAAAATAAGAATAAATAAAATTTATATTAAATGTACCAAGGCATAAATGTGCAAAGTAAATGTGTGTTTTTATAATAAGTAACATGTTTCATTGAATCAGTGATTTATGATTGCAACAGAATTTCATGTGTTACGTACATCTTCATTTCCATCCAAAAATATGTTGGCGCTAGGGTCAATGGTGTTTATTACTTGTTGACCGTGTTGAAAGACTCTAAATGACCCTTCTCCATTGCTAAGAAAATCGATCAACCTGTACATGCCCTTTAAGAAACAAACGACATTGTTAATAAGATTATTTTGGACAATAGAGCGTCTTTACCTCACACATCTCTATGTATAAAGCTTTATCTCAATACTTTCATTAAGAAGTGAGTATTTTTAAACATTTTTATTAAACAGAAATTAATTAGTTGATTTATATAGCCAATAGCAAACCTCGATAGACGGAATGGCGTCTTTATAAATCTCCAAAACAGGGCCGAATGTCGACAAATACACCATGCACACCCTATTTTAATAATTAAAGGACTTTTTAAAATGTCAGCTCATTTATTATAAATAATTATTGTATTTTTATGTCAGTAATTACTACTACTATAAATACCCAGCATTTAACAAAATGAATTTTTTACTGTTTTGTCCTTAATCCTTAATACAAAATGTTTTTCTCCTTGAACATTTATTTGAAATACGTAAAATAACTGTAAGCATCATATGATATGAATATAACCATATTGGTTTCAAATAAACGGACACTTTCCGCTAAACTTTCAAGCCCAAAAATAATTGCTCTTATAGGTAATTTTTCAGGTGTTTTTATAGAAAACGCTAATTATTTAGAATGTAACATTTTACTGACACTTACTGCTGGTGTGTGGCAATTGGTAAAATTTCCTCATCGAATCCAAAATGTAGAGTCATCTTTGTTCTCTAATCGAAAACTGATTATAAGTTTCGCAGAAGTATGTTAATACACATATGAAGTGTTTTTGCTGAAGGGGTCTTTTAATTTAAATATTACGCTGGCCTTTGCATCCAGTACAACGTGTATCTTGCAGAGAAGCTTCTTTTCAAATCCCCAAAAAACAAATCATTTAGAATATGGATCACTCAATAGATCATAATATTAATGAATAGAGAAAGAAAAGAAAACTAAATATTTTATTATTTATTAAAAATTGCAAAAAAAAGTTACTTTTCAAATATGTTCCTACATTTTACCTAATTTAATATTATACATGCACAAATACATGTAAATTTGTACTTTATAGTAAAAGATAAACAGTACAGCAAAAGTGCTTTTTACTGTTTTCAGTTTAAAAATTAACTTTACAAGAACGTTATTAAAAATTGCAATATTGTACTTTATAAAAAACAGCTTAGATTTTAAAAGTATAGTTTTTCAAACACGTCTACGACGACCAATTTCTGGCTGGGAACGGAAATAATCAATCATTAATAAATACTACTGAATAATTGGGTATATTTTAATCGCATAATAGCTTATTTCTTCTTGCAGTTACGTTTCATACTTCAATAACTTTCATTTGTTGTTGTTTCTACTTCATTCTCTTCTTCTTTTTTTTCTTCTTCTTTTTTTCTCATAATTCTTCTTACTTATTTATTAAATTACTTTCTTTTTCTTTATCAATTAGTTTATTATTTATTTATTCATTTCTTTTTCTTGTTTTTCTTCTTCTTTTTTCCTTCTTCTTCTTCTTCTCCTCCATCTCCTCCTCCTCCTGCTCCTTCTTCTCCTTCTTCTTCTTATTGTTCTTCTCTTCTCTTATAGTTCTTATTTATTTCATAATTTATTAATTATTTCTTTATTTGTTTATTTTTCTTCTTCTTCCTCTTCTTCTTTTTTTCTTCTTATTTTTCTTTTTCTTCCTTTTCTTTTGTCTTTTTTCTTTTATGACCAACCCCCAACCTACAAATTTTGCGTGGCTTGGGTAACGGAGAATTGTTACGCTCTTTTCAATTTTGCAATTGAAATTTACCCGAAGATAGGCTTTACCCATTGCTTCGGACAATATAGCAAGCAGCTCAACATGCACTATGATTTGTGCAGGGAGCATCCGCCAAGGCCGCTGTATTGCTTGGCCCACGGCAGGCGCAACCCCCGGAACCCCTCGGAACCCCGCGTTTGAAACCCCTGGAACCCACTTAAATTAGTCCCAATTTTGAGTAAAAAATGCCAAAAATGCGAAAACGCTCATTGGGAGAAAGCTACATAAAAACTGTAGCAAAAAAATGGGTAGGGCCGTAGATATTACCGGGATGGAGGCCGGCATATACCTATGAACCAATGAGCGCCTTCAAAAAATAGGATATTGAGGCCCTGCAGATGAGAACTTCACCGTGTTTAGGTATCGAGAACAGTCAATTTCGTTCCCAGTACAGAAAAACTGTGAAAATCCCCTAAGCTAGGGAGTGGGTGGAACAGTCGGCGGTGTTTTGATCAATGAAAACCAAAAGCGCAAAAATACCAAAAGAAAAAAAAAACACAAAAAATATGCGCTGGCCCGTTTGACTTTACCAGTTGCCTTGAAAAAGACATCTTACTGGAGTCAGTAAGGCATTTTTGCCGAGATTCATTCTCGAAAAATACTAAATTGATACCTCCTGTTTCCTTAAACATCTCATGTTCATGCTTTCATGTAAAATTGGAATATTAATATATTTTTCAATCCAATTACCAACAGTAACACCCGTTCGCTTGAGTAGCTGAAAGTGAAATCAGAGAATGTGGGAAAGTTATTGACATTTGCGCTTTCACATGCGCATTCATACCGCCCACGCATGATCAAAAGAGAAAATAAAAGAGGGGAGGGGAGGAGAGGGGAGGAGAGGGGAGGGGGAAGAAGGGATATTATAACTATTAAGCCCCAGTACCACCTCTTGGCCCAGTACCACCTCTCGGCCCAGTGCCACCAGGTGGTACTGAGGTCTCTAACAGACAACAGCCCTGACTCAAAATATATCCACATAGCAAAGACGTCACAAATGAGCGCGTTTTCACCTCTTTTTGGCCTATATTCCTTAACAAGACGACACTTGGCATGTTTTTGAGAACACGGGATGCTTGTGCATAGCATTTGAAACATGCATCTATGTAAACACGTTAACTGATACTCAAGAAGCTTAACTACTAAGCAAGTATTTCATTTACAATGTCAATTCTATGCAAACAAAAGTACTGTCTCAAAAACAATTCTTCAAAAAAAAGGGGGGAGGGGGGGTGGTATTGAAACTGGAAACAAAATGTGCAGACCCATGACTCATAATGTGCAATCATAACGTGCACCAAGGAGTCTTAAGGCTGTAGGACTTCGGTGTTATGGCTGTTATGACCTGTTAACTCTGGTGTTGTTGCTACGTCTTGGTTGCCATGGCACCGCTGCTCAGGACTGGTTACCATATCAGTTCAGAAATTCTGAAACAAGTAAAGCTTGATGCAATTGACCCACTTGCAAAACCCATTAAAGAAAATATTTGAATTAAATTATGGTCGAGAAGGTCAATGTCACACAGTATCCCTTACTTGTCCACGTTTTGGTCACACGGGTTAAAACTCAATATCTACGACCGTTTTCAAGATAATAGTCACCTACTTTATCCGAGAAGGTCAAAGTTACGGAAGCACCTCTTGTGTAACATTGCTTAGGCACAAACGGTTGAAAATTAGCTTAAAATTGCTCTAGTCGTTATTGAGATAATAGTCACTTTCGCTTTTAGAACTTGACTTTGACCGAGAAGGTCAAGGTCAGCAAGATACTTCTTATGTAACGTTGTTTAGGCCCAAAACTATTTTTGAGACAAGTCGACCTATCGTTAACGGTACACGAGATCACTTGACCATTGACCTTGACCCTCAAGGTCAAGATTCAGGACTGAAGGTTATCCCCTACTAAGTACGTTTTATATATTCAAACTGGGATTTATGCACTTTTTATGGTCACTTTTTGTGATTAACAGGCATTTTGAAATGTATTTTGACCTCACTTTGACCTTGACCTTTGAGGGTAAGCTAAAATATATTCGCGGTATTATTCGCGGAACTTATGATTGTCGACAAGTATACCAGATGTGAAGCTCCGCTGATTCAAACTCAGAGTAATGGGAGAAGCAGCTGTGGGAGCGACAGAAGGAGAGAATGCAGAGGAGGGGCTGTGTGAGCCCTGGGTGGAGAGAATGGGGAAGGGGGGCTGCGGGAGCAGCCGGGAGAGAATGAGGAGGAGTTGTGAGGGCAGAGAAGGTCAGACGAAGAGAAAAAGTAGCAGCGTGTGTACGAGGAGAAGGTACAGCAGGATGAGTAACGTGATGAGAGTGTACCTTCATAATTGATTCTACCGTCACCATCTTTATCTAAATCATCAATAAGTTTCTCCATATCTTCCAGACAAGTACCTCCTGCGTCGTGCATCACGAGACGAAATGCGAATCTAAACGTGAACACCATAAAAGTATATCTCGTGCTGGTTTGACGTCATCACACTTCAAAGTGGCACGATATTCTCAACACTACTGAGCTTAACTCCGTCACCGAAACCTGCATGAACCTTATCTTAAAGTTAATCATTTACATAATGTAAAACTCGGAGGATTAAACAAATTTGATTTAAAATATTTCTTGACGTCATGTGAATTTTTAGCCCGAGGGGTGGGGGGGGGGGGACCTACGAACAAATTTGTAACCATGCCTGTCCTCGACATTTTAAAATGTTTTTAAATGCAGAGTGCTAAGTTTTCAATAATGCCTTCCGTTTAACCAGACGCGGAGTATAAAATTACCCCCCCCCACCACCCCCCCCCCCCAACCACTGTCACAGACCTTAGTTCTTCGGCATCGATGGAGCCGCTCAAATCTTTGTCAAACACCTGAAAGACTCGTCGTATTTCTTCGTCCGTATCAAAAGGCTGGATCTTGTCGGACATGACGTCAACGAATTCGCCCTCGTCGATGGTGCCGTCATCTGTCAAACGAGAATGTGCGAATGCTCGGTAAAAAGTCGCAGTAGTAGGAAAACGGGGGTTCTGCCCCACTTTGTGACGTCATACTGTCTGGAAGTGACGTCATCATGTCTGGAAGTGACGTCATCATGTCTGGACCGGAAGTGTTGTCTGGACCGGAAGTGTTGTCTGGAGCGGAAGTGTTGTCTGGAGCGGAAGTCATGATAAGCGTTAGGATAGGCACGGCCATCCATGACGTGATAATGACGTCATGATGACGTCATACTGTCTGGAGCGAAAGTCTGGAGCGAAAGTCTGGAGCGAAAGTTGCTTGAAAGTGTTGGCCGAGTCAATCATCATGAAGCCAACGAACTCCACCTGTCAATCAGTGTAACCATGGCAACAGACCCTAAAAAGTGATGACCTCCCCCCCCCCTTCGAAATTGTGATTTTTGCATATTTATCCGTTTCAGACGATTCTGAACATTTTTCATTTTTTTTGGGTCGACCACCCCCCCCCCCTCGAAATTGTGATTTTTGTATATTTATCCGTTTCAGACGATTCTGAACATTTTTCATTTTTTGGGTCGACCACCCCCCCCCCCCCCTCGAAATTGTGATTTTTGCATATTTATCCGTTTCAGACGATTCTGAACATTTTTCATTTTTTTGGGTCGACCACCCCCCCCCCCCCCCCCGAAATTGTGATTTTTGCATATTTATCCGTTTCAGACGATTCTGAACATTTTTCATTTTTTGGGTCGACCACCCCCCCCCCCCTCGAAATTGTGATTTTTGCATATTTATCCGTTTCAGACGATTCTGAACATTTTTCATTTTTTGGGTCGACCACCCCCCCCCCCCTCGAAATTGTGATTTTTGCATATTTATCCGTTTCAGACGATTCTGAACATTTTTCATTTTTTTGGGTCGACCACCCCCCCCCCCTCGAAATTGTGATTTTTGCATATTTATCCGTTTCAGACGATTCTGAACATTTTTCATTTTTTGGGTCGACCACCCCCCCCCCCCCCCGAAATTGTGATTTTTAAATATTTATCCCTTTCAAACGATTCTGAACTCAGCAGTACAACTGTAAGTGAGACATTCATATACATAAGTAAAATTCTGCTGAGTCAGCAATTTTTGAACAAAGTTACACACCATATTTTGATTACATGGAAGTAGTATAAAAGCATGAGTGAAACATGTCAACTAGTCAACTAGTAATACATTGTGTGACGAGAAAAGACTTCACAATGTCAGCATTACTTCTTGACAGATGTATGACTATGGACGACGTCTTCAAAGTGAATTATACTAACTATGTGTTTTCAAAGCTTCCTACTTTTGAATGGGATTGGATGCAGCAAGTGAAGAATTTACATCTGCATTGGGAAGCTGTCGGAAAGACTATTCCAAGTGATTTCATCGACTCGTTTCTACGTGACTGTGAAGATCTACATATACTATCAACTTATAACATTGATTTAACATTTATCATATCAACTTATGACATTGATTCAGCATTTATCAACGCGAATACAATTTGGGCAGTTGAGCTCATGTTAGTTGTAGCTGCAAGAATCATTTTACTTTATGATGATGAAGTTCCATTGACGACGAATGTATCAGACCTTGTTCGATTCAACCATGGACGAGTTGAAGTGAATTCAAACGTTTGCAAGAAGTTTGAAAAGCTTGACTCAGCAACCAGTTGGGTATAAAAGGGAGTGAACTCAGCAGAGTGGAGTCATTTCTCAGCAGACAGTTGGAGGGAGTGGATCATCAATGCAATGTTGCAGCCATGGAGAACAAGACAAGCAACGCAGCGCAGCGCAGCAGCAGCTTTAAAATTAGTGCTAACTTAACCATTACTGTGGAGCATGGAGAATATGGGCCATTTCTACGCATCACACGTGGAGAGAGATGGTGTGCTTATTCACCATCTTTGTGGAAGATTGTGTGCCAGAGCTTGAAAAATTTACGCGACATTGTCTTCAAACTGTACTTAACGCAAACGAAGTGGCTTGAAGTCATTTCATACTTGGATATGCGTTATGTGAGTTTTGTGCGCACGTCACGGTTTGAAGGGAAAGAATACACACATCACATCAACATGAATGATGGTGAATGGGAGACACTGCTTCAGGAGATAGACAACATCAACTCAGCCCTATCACCATGTGAGGAATGTCATGACAAGAAAACAATCATCAAGCTGCAAAAGGATGGTCGGATGAAGGTGTCAAAGCTATCCAAGAAAAGACTGGCTGAAGTTCAGTTGGAGAACATGAACGTGCAAAATCAACTTGGACTTACCTGTGACTATTGCGGTGCTTGTGGATATGTGGAAGATTATCATTGCCACTGCCACATGTATAATTGCAAGTTGTGTGAACCAAACAACTTCTGCGGCAAGTGTGGAGTACTTAAAGTCAGTGAAGCAAAGTAAAAGCACACAAGACACTGAAACAAGATGGACGCATGTTTTAAAAATGCTTATATTGACTTGATGATTGCTAAACTTGCTTGCTATGGCACTCCAGACTATCAACTTTATCATTTGGATGCTTTTTGGGATGTTGTACATCATAGTCTTGATGTGATTGAACTGCATTCAAGATTTCTTGGAGAATGTCATAAAATTGGAATAGAAGAAGATCCTAACTTTGACTTTGATTCTGCACTTTATTCTGCTCGTACTGATGTTGAAGTATATTTCACCGTAGTGGATCATTTGAGAGATTGTTGTAAAGAAGAAGAGGAAACCGAGCAGCTTTATCAGGTAAGAGAACCTTTTAATCATCTTTGTAACAACATAGTGAATTGATAACAATGTTTTTCTTACTAGCAAATTTAGTTTTATGTGAGTGTTTTCAACGTAAACAAAGAAAGAACATGATAGAAGAGGCAGCAAATATATTAAAAGATATATTATTACAGGAAGAAACCGACATGTAAGAATAAAACAACAGAAACAAAGTCAACATGGAGAATCTTGTTGTGTGAGACTTGATGTGCAGACGTGTGAACATGGAGAAGTGTGTTAAGTGAACAGCAACTGGAAAAAACTTGCTGAATTTGACAGACTTGCATTGACGGAGCAGCATAACCTGCTAAACCTGACAGACTTGTGCTACATTGCCGGAGCAGCATAACTTGCTAAACCTGACAGACTTGTGCTGCATTGATTCAAGACTCACAAGACTGCATAATGGCGGATATGACACTGAGACAATATATTGTGCAAAAAGCTTATTGTGAAGAAATGTTATCCGCTGTAAAAAAGTTTGCCTATTTAGTCTGTCCTGCTTGTCAACATGAAGAGTGTTCAGAACATACTTGTCATGCTGCATGTGTCTATACATATTGGAATGAAGCTAAATATTACATTCATTTAGATAAAGTGTTAGATAATGCAAATCAACGCTGTGAAAAATATGGTGTAGATGCTATCACATTTGATGAATTAAGTTGTTGGTTAATGTTCATTGAAGACCAATGGTCTCCAGTGATTCATACCATTGTATCTATACTTGATCTGTAAATATATGTTAGTTATAAATACATGTTAGTTATAAATACATGTTAGTTAAGTTACTATGTTAGTTAAGTGATGTTGGTTGAGTTATAAAATAAAAGCTGTTCTGTTGAGAAGGTGGTTTTCATTCGGTGTGACCATGCCGACGTGGAAAGACTACTTGACCAATATTTACTTCAAACCTGGACAGCCTGGAGCATTTGCTGGTCCTTACAAACTGTATCACATCTTACGAAAACATAATCAACCAGTCACACAGTCACAAGTGAAGAAATGGCTACAGGATCAAGATGCTTTCAGTTTACTCCAACCTGTCAAATACAGGTTCAAAAGACAACGTGTGATTACACGTGGCATTGATGACATGTGGGATATTGACTTGGCTGATATGGGAAACATAGCTCCCTATAATGATGACATACGCTTTTTACTCATTGTCATTGATGTGTTTTCCAAATATGTCTGGGTACAGCCAATACCTAATAAATCACATACCAGCGTCATACAAGCTTTCCAAAAGATTTTTCATGACACACGACGAAGACCGCGAACTCTAAGGTCTGATAAAGGAACAGAATTTAAAAACAGATGGGTCAAAGCATTTTTGAAGAAAGAAGGCATTCATGCTTATACCACAAAGAATTAAACCAAAGCCAACTTTGCTGAAAGAGTCATTCGTACTCTGAAGGGAATGATGTATCGGTATTTTCTACATAATCAAACTTACCGTTACTTAGACATTCTTCCAGACTTGGTGTACAATTACAACCATAGACCTCATGGTTCTCTTCCTAATAAATATGCTCCAGCCGAGATTCGTAAAGACAACGAATCAAAAGTGTGGAAGTATATGTATGTCGACAAACTGAAATTGAAACCGAAGAAGAAGAAGTATAAATTTAACATTGGTGATCATGTTCGCATTTCCCATATTAAATATGTGTTTCAACGCGATTATCACATCAAATGGACGCAAGAAGTCTTCATTGTCACACATCGTTGTAAGAAGCAAGGAATACATTTGTATCGTGTGAAAGACTTTTTAGACGAAGATATTGATGGCCATTTCTATGAAGAAGAACTGCAGAAAGTGACCAAAGATATTGAATCTATTTATAGAATTGAAAAAGTCTTGAAAACACGTAAAAGACGAGGAGGAGGTGTGAAAGAATTATTTGTCAAGTGGTTAGGTTGGCCAAACAAGTTTAACAGTTGGGTGAAAGAAACAGACATTCAACAATGAAGCATCCATTTACATGTTTGGTCTCTGGACCTACAGGCAGTGGCAAAACGTCTCTGGTGAAGGAAATTCTAGAACAAAAATTGATTCAACCCTCTCCAAAAAGCATTTTATGGCTCTATGCAGCAGATCAGCCTTTGTACAAGGGAATGAAAGGCGTGGAATTTTACCAAGGCATTCCAGATGACATTGAAGAGCGTTTTAACCCGAAGAAACCAAACTTACTCATCATTGATGACTTAATGACCAAATGTCATAGTGATGAGCGTATGACACGTCTCTTTAGTGTTAGCAGCAGTCATCAAAATCTAAGCATTATTTTTATTGTGCATAATTTATTCCATCATGGGAAAGAGATGCGAAATATTAGTTTGAATACACATTATATCATTCTGTTTAAAATCCGAGAGATAGTCAACAAATTAGTACATTGGCGCGGCAAATGTATCCTGGAAGATCTCAATTTCTCATAGAAGCCTATCAAGATGCTACTAGCAAACCTCATGGTTATTTATTCATTGATTTAAAACCAAAGACAAATGATCAACTACGTATTCGTACAGGCATTTTACCAAAAGATACACATTATGTATATATTGATAAAGCAGTGTATGAACAAGAACCAACTCATTTGACCATTCGCAGTCAAGATGTCTAAACGTATTCGAGCGAACCAGCCGTTTCTTCATTTGCTTGCACGCAGTGGGCCTAAACGACGTAAATCCTTGCTACAGCAAGCTACAAAAGAGGAATTAACAAGCTTGTTTGAAATTTGTTTGAATATATTGCAAGGACATTTACCCTTAAGCTCAAAACGGTTTAATGAATTTAAACGTGAACGTCATACGCTTCGTACTCTAGCAGATAAGAAGATATCCCTTCGACGAAAAAAGAAGTTGATTAATCAGAAAGGAGGATTCATTGGAGTTATTGCTAGATTGGCATTGCCCTTGTTAGCCAAACTACTGCTAAAATGAAACATACGATGAAAATGGTCCTCATTCCTGAATATGAATATAAAATGTTGCTAGAAAAGAAAAATGATATCAAAACGAAAGTGAATAAACTTTTACGTGGGAAACGAACACGTGAAAAGGCTATAGAAATGTCTCAACTTCTTGGTCGTCATTTACGAACAAGTCAGTCTAGGCAGCAAAAGCCCTCATCATCATCATCACCACCTGAAAAGCCAGAAAAGTTATTTTTAAGTCATTTTCAACCTATCTATCATGGAAAAGTACTACAACTTTTAGCCGAACTGAAGAAATATGGTACAACATGGTCAGAGAAGAATGAACTTGTGTTGAAAACGGGCGATATTATAGCAAATTCAAACATGGTTGATTTGATGAAAGAAGCATTGGTGGCGACAAGAAGAAAAGAACGAGCCATACCACCATATGGCTGGCATCCATTTATCCAGGAAATTGTAGATGCTAATATTCCAAAAACAATGTTTAGTAAAAAGACCACTCGTGACGACATTACAACAGAAATGAAACAACGTCAACAAAGACAGTTTCCTGAAGGATGGGAAAATTTTTAACATGGCTGAAAGAGCTATGTTGATGCCAAGACACAACTATTCCTGTAAAAATAAGATGTACAAGCGCGTGTTGTGAAGGAGAAATAAAAGACCATGTGAATGAGGATGAGATTTGGCATACTTGGTTGAATGACGCGCGCTATCGTGAGGTATATAGACAAAGACTATAGGCATGGACTACTCTATTCAGTATCGACAAGAACTATTCGATGATCCTATTCTTAGCACTCTCGATATTCCTTATGGGTACTATAGAACCATACAAGAACTATGTGAGGCAGTCAATGAAGAAGCGACTAATGCTCTGAAACTTACAGAAGCTATTCGAATAAAGTATGATAAGATTAGACGACGTGTGTTTCTATTTCTCGATTATGGTTATGAAGTGTCCTTTTCCGCTGGACTAGCTGAGATTTTAGGATTTATCCCAGATCAATGGTATACTGAAACATGTACAGCTGACCATAAAGCGGATGTGAAACAGGGGTTTTATACACTGTATGTGTATTGTAGCATTTGTGAACCACAAGTTGTTGGTGATTATTATGATCCGTTACTACGTTCTGTTGGCATACAAGGCCATGATGGCGATATTATCATGAAAACGTATGGCGAACCGCATTATGTTCCTGTAAACACATCCAAATTTGACATGATAGAAATGAATATTAAGGACGACACAGGCCATAATGTTCCACTTCAAACTGGAAAGGTGATCTGTAAACTTCATTTTCGACCAAAAGCAATATGAAAGCTTATACACACGATCCGTCTGCATATCGCAACCATTTTCTTCGTCAAGTGGGCGGGGAATTACCAGGATTCAAAGGAGCGCGAATCCAATATGGCGATGGTATTGGTTCCATACTGGGATCACTGGCTCGCAAAGCTATTCCATTACTTAAGGCTGGGGCTAAGATCGTTGCGCCACATCTTAAGAAGGCTGCAAAGAATGTCGCGAAAGATGTGACGGGCCGAGTAGCAGAACGTGTGTTTGGAGAACAAAAGCGTGTGCAACCAACGAAACGTGCCAGAAGACGAAAAACAGCCAGACGGATAACATCAAAATATCGCAAAGATATTTTTTAAAGAAAAAAAAATGTCTCTCATTCATAATCATTCGTGTGAATGTAGTCTTTCTCCATTGGAATGGTTTCACGTACCACCAACGCAAACTGCTGTAGAGAAAAGTTATAATGTTGACTATCAACCACTTACAAGTATTAGAGAAGGCGCTCCAATAGAATTCTACATTCCTGCGAGTACAGAAGAATATCTAGATTTAAAGAACAGCAAACTTCATATTGTATGTCGCATTGTAAAGGCTGATGGAACAGAGTGTGGCGCAGATGATAATGTCTCTTGCATCAATGATGTGTTTAATGGGTTATGGTCTAATATTGAATTGTTTCTGAATGATCGTTTGGTTTCGCATAGCAACAATACTCATGGTTATACCAGCATTATCTCTCATCTCATCCATGATTCGGAAGAAAGTCTGCATTCTGAGCGCTCTATGCGTCTCATGTATAAGGATACTGCTGGGTCAATGAATAGTCATGAGGTGAAAAGACCTAATCATGAACAATATGTATCCGGGTTTCATGTCAATGCCGACGGTGGTGACTTGGCTGAGCAAGGCAATAATGGCTTACATCATCGTTATTTGCATACTCGTCTTAGCCGTGATGTTATGCTCGCAGGTGGTTTAAGGATAGATTTGTTTGAGCAGGATCGTTATCTTCCGAATGGCATCAGTTTGAAATTGCGTTTCCATAGACAAAAAGATGACTATGTATTGATGGCTGCAAATAATACCTATAAGGTAGAAGTGAAAGAGGCATTTTTAACCATTAGCAAAGTGAGGGTGAGTCCAGGTATTCAGTTAGGACATACAGATGCATTGATGAAAAGTCCTGCCAAGATCATCATCACTAGAAAAGAATGTAAAGTCTTGGCTATTCCAGCAGGATTTCAGTCTTTTGTGAAAGATAACATCTTTTTGGGTCAATTACCAAATCGTATTGTTATTGGTCTGGTTCATAATGAAGCTTTTGGTGGATCAGTATTGAGGAATCCATATGATTTCAAACATTTTGATCTGGACTATATGCAACTGTACACGGATGGTGAACCAGTTCTATCCAAACCTCTCAAGCTTGACATTACACAGAACAAATACCTGAACGCTTTTGAAACGCTTTACAAATCGTTTGATCGGTTGAATGGTGAGAAAAGTTCCATTATAAAACGGGAAGATTGGCCTAGAGGTTATGCTTTATTTTCGTTTGACTTAACACCGGATTATGATGTCGATGATCATTTCCCCCTGATCAAGCATGGGAATTTGCGGCTAGAAATGAACTTTGCTACGGCTTTGCAACCTACCATCAATGTCATTGTCTATGCTGAATTTGACAACATTATTGAGATCAGTGCAAATCGCAGCATTCAATTCGACTACCAGTCATGAACACGAAGCAGATTGATGCCATATTGAGTCATGATGTCATGACCAAAGACTTGTTTCAAGGCGTGTTTGCCATGGACCAGTTACCATCTTTACAACGCGGCGCCTATGTGATCAACACAGACGATCAAGATGAACCAGGAGAACATTGGGTGGCAGTGTATTATGATAAAGACCCTGTGGAATATTTTGACTCTTATGGACTGTTCCCTCTCGATGATCGTTTAGATATGTTTTTAAGAAATGACTATATGTATAATTCTATCTCATTACAAACGCCAATATCATCGTCATGTGGTTTTTATTGTGTATATTATATATTACATAGAGCTCGAGGTCAGAGTATGTTTGATATTGTGAATATATTAAAAAGAAAGGATGGCGATTTTATTGTAAAGGATTTTGTATATAGACATTATAAACCATTGTTTTATTAATGTTGTTGTTTTATTAATGTTGTTGTTTTTATTAATGTTGTTGTTTTATTAATGTTGTTATTGTAGTAGTTAAGTTGTAGTTAAGTTGTTATATTAGTTAAGTTGTTGTTATATTAGTTAAGTTGTTGTTGTTAAATAAAACAAACCAAGTTTCAAACAACTGTCTTGTTTATTGTGTTCTATTTACAAAGTTTACAAACACTATTTACAAACTCTTAACTACAAACGCTATTTACACTATTTACAAATTCTTAACTACAAATTCTATTTACACTATTTACAAACTTTTATTTACAAAGTCTATTTACACTATTTACAAAATTTTATTTACACTATTTACAAACTTTTATTTACAAAGTCTATTTACACTATTTACAAATTCTTAACTACAAAGTCTATTTACACTATTTACAAACTTTTTTATTTACAATCACATACATTTTTCAATACATTCATCAATGCATGCCATTCATTAGAATCTAAATTGATATAGGTATCATAGACATTACATCCGTGTTTGTAAATGCTATGAAAGCTCACATAACGCACATCACCAAACTTTATCACTTTAGCAGTTTCATGTTCAGACAGTTTCAGTTCATATCCTTCCATATCAATGGATTTGGTACCCCGCATAAGTTGTATTCCTTCCTCTTTGAATTCAAGCGTTAGGTTCTTTCCAATCCAATGCTTGCAACAGCGCGTTCCATTCCACTGTGCTGAGGGTGATGATGTCGTAGTTTTCTGTAAGCTCGTCATGTTGGCGAAATTGTACAAACACGTCTAGACCGTTCTCAGTCACACGCACTTCTAATTCATTTGAGACTGCTAGGAGAAAGCCGGGTATTCTCAACTTGTCTAGATAATCCTTCAACACGGATTGGTCATCAAGCGATAGGACGAGATACTGTCCAAAATGTCGTAGCACAATATCATCACATAAGTTTCTCATGTATGAGAATCCATATGTTATGGGTTCATAATCCAACACATAGTCTTCCATCTCGTCCATGTATTTTATACTCGGATGATGTCGAACAGTGGATGTTGTATCGCTTCTAGGAATCGTAGGACTGCGCGCCAGTTCTTGATATCAAAGAAGATCAACTGTGTATAGGGTGTATCTGGCACAACTCCCTTATAATCCTTTGGATAATCCTGTAAAAGATTTCTACAGAATGTCACACGTATCTTAGAATCATATTCAGCCACCGTCACTTCCAGTTTATTTTCAAGTCTGCGTTTAAACCCAGGTTCAAGCGGTATGTTTTTAAAAGTCTTTCCACACTTCAGGTTTAAACCGATAAGCAGAACTTCTCCGAGAACCCATCATCACTTCATTCCTCTCATTAACTTTAAGGTAAACACCATCGTCCAACATGAGTGCATTCATGATTGTTACCTTGTTATGACTTGTTGTCTTGTCTGCGAAGCCTTTTATCCACTTCTGTCACCTGCTTCTTCATCATTTTCCATTCAGGTATTGTCAGCAAAATTCCCTTTTTCGTTGGACGGTTTTTTCCAGTCCCCTCATCTCTGAGGTATTTGCGAATGTTCACCACACCTTCATTACTTTGTTTCATAATCTTGATATACTTTCCATTGCCTAGAGAAAGCATTCCATCCCACGACTGTGGTGTTGGTGCTATCTCCACTTTTAATTTCTTGATGGTAGTATCAGGATGTTTCACATTCATGTCTTTCACTGTATCAGCAAGAGTATCCATATCCGTTGTTGCAGATCTTTTCATGTTGACGCTTCAGTGTTCACACCTCAACTGACTCTAAAGTTGAAGTGTCTCCCCCTTATATACTGTAATGCCCATACGCCAAAGTGGAATAGCCATCACTCATCACATATCGCTTGTCATCAAAGGGAGAGAGAGCCACTTTCCTCAACTTCTCCGAGAAAATCTGGTGGTCATGACTTCGAATGATGTGTCCTGTGGTCATCGTTTGCGTTTGTTTGAACAAACTGTCTCTATACTGCTGATGTTTCATCCGTCTTTGACACGCGCGAGTGATGCCTTTGGCCGTACGTTTTTCTTTCCCACCATATATCATACTATACATTTTCGGTCGAAGTCCAACAAACTCTTCAATGGGAATGCCCGCCGTCTCATCTTTCATTTTCCCAAGCACTTTCTTGTTCACGTTGGAATGCAGGAAATGATCTGGCGGATAGTCACTTGTGTCGAACAAGTCGGCATCTTCCTGCATGTCTTTGTAGATATCTTCCGTTTCTATGTCATAACATAGACTGTCGGTGTCGCTGAACAACAGCTTGGCGTCGGGATACTTGGTCATGATGTAGTTGTAATGAAAGTGAAACATGAGCACCTTGCTGAGGTCGAGAATGGTGAAACCAACTTGAATGGGTTTATCCAGAAGCAGATCCACTTTGCGCAAATGTACCGCGGTCAAATCTTCGTTGAAAATTCTAAATTTGTGGAAGGAAGGTTTGGCTATAAGTTTCTTGAACCGCTTTTCCTGGTGAACGAGTTCCACATTGATGCGTTTTCTTACATTTTCCATGGTTTTGCCAAACACAGAGTTGTTCATCAATTTGAAAAAGTCTTTCTCAAACGGGTTCTTGGCCAACTTTCTCTTTTCCGTGTTTAAGGAGATGTATTTCTCCAACCATTTGCTCTGTGCAAACATGATGGCACGATGCACCTTTGTGACTTTCAATCCCAGTGAGACATATTGCTGTAAATTTCTATAATGAAGTACATATTTCTTCTTGTCGCACAAGTTGGGAATGAGCTTTTCACTAGGCTTGCTTTTCATGTTTAGATCTTTCCGCAGCTTCTGACTATGCTCTGATAATTCTCCCACTTTCACACATTTCCGTTCTGGAGCCACTGGGTAGTGATTATGACGATCATGAATTGAATATGGGTATTCCAAATCCACTTCTAAAATGTACCCAATCTCGTCATCTTCATCCACAGCCATAAAGTCAATGGATTCTGGCTCGCTCACCCACATAAATCCACTTTGTGGCATGCTTTGTGACATGGCCCAGCCATACAAGTTGTTTGCATCCAGGTACGTCAAGTAGTTGGTGGGTTTCGTGGGATTGTAATCTGGTACGTAGGGGTTATTTGCTTTCGCATACTTGTGTGTGATGACAGATATTCCTCCACGTAGACCTTGTTCAACCATTTGGTACATGTCAATGTCGTTGATCAATTCCAATTTCACCTTTGTCGCTTTTAACATGGCATCCCACGACAGTCCTGGCGCTGTATAGTAGTGAGCAGGATCTAATTCATACGTGTTGAGACATACGTGACGAAAGTTTTCAAACACGTCAGCCAGCAGCAACACATCTGATTTCAGGTATAGGTCATGGTATTCGCCAAATGTAGTACAGTGGAATGTTTCCCACACCTTCTGCGCATGCGCATAATCTTCATCGCTAATGTCTTCTTCACTGAGCAGACTGTAAAACTTGTCCTTGGACGGTAGTTGTGTTTCAGCAAACTTGGATGGCTCATCCACGTAATCGTAGGGGTACACTCCCTTTCTCAACAGTAACTCTTGTTGGTCACTATCGTGAATGTGTGACGTCATGTGATAAAAGTTGTCTTTCCCTTCTGCTGCCAGGTTGGAGACCAACTTCTGTAGAGAGGTACTCATGAACTGAAAGCTGTCTGTAAATTTCAGATTGCTCATGGTGAATGCAATATATTTCTCAACGGTGTTGGGAATGACTGTAATCCTTTCGTTTTTGAACTTTCCAATTTCTTCCATGATCAAATGGCTGTCGTAGCCTCGTAAATTGTGGAAAAAGACAGGAATGATGAAAGAATCTTCAACATCCTGCTTATCCTTTCGAAATCGAAATTGCAAATTGCATTCATTATGTGCAGCTCCACGGTATTTGCCATTGATATGGTCATGATCTCTCACACGATCTGCTCCTAGAGGCTCATGACAAATGTAACAATCCGTAGCGCTCTTATAATGCTCTTCATCTTCATGAGTCATCACCATTTTCTTTTTCTGTTGTAAACCGTGTACAATACGATCACGTTCATATACCATATGGTCTAAAAAGACTTTCACAGCATTATCTCCTCGATACACGACTGGAGCACGTGTATCATACTGGCTGACAACCACATAGGCAAAGCTGTTTGGACGATGATGCTGATACTTGTCTCCTTCATGCTTTTTCGTGAAGCATTCAAAGTCTGCATAAATGACAAACGGCGCTCGCTGTTGTTTGGCTACATTCTTGAACTTGATGAAGGGTTCCTTGGGAAATGATAAACGTTGTGCTCCATGCTTGCCACACACTTCGCGATGCTCATCTAACAGATCTTGTCGCATAAACCCGTGAAGACAGTTGAAACAATAAAATGCTGCAGCCTTATGCTTTGATCGATAAGCCATCAGTCTGCTGAAATTCTTGATGAGGCAATAATGTCTTGTCTTGTCATTGCTAATCAAAAGCAAGTTGATTTCTCTCGCACTGTTGGTGCTGGTGTTTCGACTGAGTTGTATGGGAACAACGACATCATGTTCATATCCAAACACGTTAATGGACACATCATTCTCCTTTTCAAACTTTGGAATGTCTGTAATCGGTGTGGGAAATGTCATGCCTTCTACCTTCAATTCGTTCTCAAATGCTTTGTATTGATGCACACGCTGTAGGTTATTGCTTGATGAAGGGTGAAGGTGAGCCAATACAGACCATAAGAAGCACTTGTTGTCTTTATTCTGAATGTTTAACACAGCCTTTGTACTCTTTACTTTCTTCGGTAGTGGGATAAAACTGCTTGCTTCCAGTGGCGCTGACGTAGCTGTATGCACTTCAATGAATAATATGTTATCCAACACCCAGCCAGAGCCTTGTCGCTCATGTTCATCAAACCTGGTAAACAATTCTTTATAGGCTTCTGGCAAGTCCTTCTCAATATCTGTTGGATTGTATGCTGCATACGTTGGACTACTGATGAAGGCGTTATCCACTTGTTCTACCATCACGCCTTCAACATTTGGTGTCATTTTCTTGAAGCGTGCATGTACCACAATGTACCATTTCATGCCATGGTTTAGCGTTTCTAGCAAATGTCTCTTGATTCTATTCTCTTGTTGTCGCATTTCGAGTAGCAAATAGCAACTTTCGCTCTAGACTTTCGCTCCAGACTTTCGCTCCAGACAGTATGACGTCATCATGACGTCATTATCACGTCATGGATGGCCGCGCCTATCCTAACGCTTATCATGACTTCCGCTCCAGACAACACTTCCGCTCCAGACAACACTTCCGGTCCAGACAACACTTCCGGTCCAGACATGATGACGTCACTTCCAGACATGATGACGTCACTTCCAGACAGTATGACGTCACAAAGTGGGGCAGAACCCCCGTTTTCCTACTACTAGTCGCATTGCTGAGTGTCACACGGCTAAATGTCGCACAGCTGAATGTCGCACGGCTAAATGTCGTACGGCCAAATGTCGCCCCGTTATAAAATGTCGCACCGCTGAGTGTCGCACGGCTAAATGTCGCACAGCTGAATGTCGCACGTCAAAATGTCGCGCGACTGAATGTCGCATGGATAAAAGCCGTCTAGCTAAATGTAGCTGGGCTAAATGTATCTTTTCCAAATGTCGTAGAAGAAAACAAGAAGAAAGAAGAAGAAGAAGAAGAAGAAGAAGAAGAAGAAGAAGAAGAAGAAGAAGATTATTTAGCTCACCATTTTCGTCATGTTTGCAGAGAATATCGAGCGTTTCCTTCTCGGTTGGGTTCAGACCGAGGTTCCGCAGCAGTTCAAGTAGTTCCCTGGTGTCAGCTATCACTCCGCCTCTACTGGCAAATCTGAACGCCTCCCGTAAATCTGCAGCAGACATCGTTGTTGTCTAATAGCCGACCTCTACGGCGTTGGTGTCTAACAGGCGGCCTCTTCGGTGGTTCGGTCTTTTGGACATTAGATCTTTTTGGGGGAGGAGGCAGGGGGGGGGGGCAATTAACAAGGACTTTAGACACTGTATCGAGGCACGCCTGTGTGATTCTAAGTAAACCTCCCACCCACCTCCCAGTTTGACATACCAGTATATAGCCCCCACCTTCTGTATTTAGTTTTTGATATACATTCTACATAGAGAAGTGATGTGATGATGATCAGAAAAGACTTAAATGGAAGAGGATGTAAAATTGAGGGGAGGAGGAGGGGGAGGGAGGGGGGGGGGGCTTTTTACCACGGTGGGGCTTTTTACGTTTACCTCGCTAAATGGGTGACAAAACAGCACAATTAATGGATTGAATGAATGAATGAGAGATTGTCTGCGGAGTCAGTGATTAATAAAACCTCACCTGGATGTGGATATACCGAAAGTACTCACAGCACTGAAAATACTCACACTGCCGAAAGTACTCACAGTGGGTGATAAGTAATGACTATGTTCGCCTGGTGTTTGGTTTGTGAATTCACCAACCAATCAGATTTGTCTGGTGTCTTCATTCACTTACATTGCTTGTGGCTCTCAAGTTCCGCTGCCTGAAAAAGGTAAAAGGAACAAGATTGAAAAACGAAGTCGAAGGGCAATCCAAAACGTAAGCAAACTTTTCAGATGTAACCCCCCCCCCCCCCCCCCCCACCCGATCCCGTGTGCTCAACAACCCCACGCGTAAACGCAACAAAATCTGTGATCACCCCCATGCACTGACTATAATATACGCATACACAACTTCAAAACGTAAGTCTTACCTCGGATTGTAGATCCTGGACAGCTGTATCCATCCTATGTGTTGTTTTTGTTTTTATTTTATTTTTTTTTTTTTTTTTTTTTTTTGTTTTTTGTTTTTTGTTTTTTTTTTTGTTTTTTTTTTTTTTTTTTTGGTTTTTTTTTTTTGGTCTTTTTTTTATTTATTTATTGCTATTGTTTATTTATTTATTTGTTGTCTCACCGTGATAAACGTGAAATACGAGTCTCAGTTTTCGCTTAAAATATACACATTAACTGCAAACACTTAAATATATCATAATAATCTCATCATATTTACAGAATACAGCCACGATCGTTGAAGGAAACGTCTGCACGATTTTAAACAAGCTTCGGTGGGAACAGGAAAAATGTACTTAAGACGGATATTTTCTAAACACAATGACGTTGTTGTCAATACGGTGTAGCTTCGCTGTTAGGCCCACAGGGAAGAAAAGGCAACACTTTCTGGTCTTGTCACATGCAGGCTGGAGTCCTGTTTTACTGTAGCTACAAGACCGTCACGAGTCGCTGGCCCCTCCACGTCTGTTTGTGACTCCAGTCTTCGCGCCACATGTTGAAATTCTACACCGAGTTAGACACAGACCTTTCACAATCCTACTTTCAATTTTAAAATGTTTACAAGACCAAGGAGTTTATATCCTTGCGTCCTTTAGACCTACAGCTTGTGTGATATCTTGGCCCCTTTTAGGATACCTTGGCCCCCAATGGGAAATCTTGGCCCCTCTTGGATGTCTTGGGCCCCCTCCAGGATATCGAGACCCCCTCTGGGATAACTTGGCCCCTCTAGAACATCTTGGCCCCCTCTAGGGCATCTTGGCCCCTTTAGAGCATCTTGACCCCCTCTAGGACATCTTGGCCCCCTCTCGGATATCTTGACCCGCCTCTGGCATATCTTGACTTTCTCCAATATATCTTGGCCCCAACTTATAACGTTCTTACCTACAAAGCTCCGGGATCTGCCCTCGAACCCTTGACAAATCACAGGATGTGTGCACTTCAAATAGAAATGAACATTACACTCTGATTTATGAAAAATAGAGCTGTAAACTGAACCCTTGTGGTTCAACATTATATTTTTAGTTATTATTTTTGGACGAGGCTGGTCGTATTTACCGTGCAAGTTTTAGTGAAGTGAGACATAAAATGGATAAAAAAAATACACAGTATTTTAAGTTTGTATTAACAGGGGCCAAGATATCCTGGGATAACTTGGCTGCCATGGGAGGGGGAGTTATACTAGAGCGGCCAAGATATCCTGGAATCTCTTGTCCGGGTAGTATGATATGCGAAAAGCTAAGATATGATGGATATTTTGTCCGGAGCAGGGAACAGCGTATCATAGGACATCTTGTCCTGGGGCGAAGAGGATATCTGGGAAGCCCAGATATGCCGCTACAACTCGAGCGCTAACGTGTGACCAAACTTTGCATGGAACAGTTCGACTTCCCACTTTACTTGGTGATTAACGAGACTTTCATTAACGGAAACGCTTCTCAATACTACGCAGCCGTTGGCTAATATGCCGAATTGTACATTTCCAGACTATTTAATAGATATGTAAAATAATGTAAAAAATATCTCAAACTGAATTAAATACAGAGGGAAACCCCGGGATACGACTACCCTGCCAAAGGGGTCACCTCACAAATGGCGCCATCACACAAATGGTACCACCTCACAAATGTCACAGCCTCAATAAAGGGGACCCCCTTGCAAATAGGGTCACCTCAAAAATGGAACCACCTCATAAATAGGATGACTTTGTAAGACCACTCTGTATCATGTGCCTTCCACTATAAATTACCTAAATAGGACCATTCCGGAAAATGTACCACTTTAATGCAGTGCCACAGGTGGTCCGGTATCAGGGATTCCACTGTATATAAACACGACTTACAGATTTTATTTATTTTATCTTCTAAATACGAAAAGTACATTCCGTACACGGAGTGGATTATAATCTTGTCACTCTGAACATGCATCCTTAATTGCTCGCCTCAAAGCGTACGCATTCTAATTATTAGCATTATTAAGTTTTTTTCTTGAAAAAAAAAAGCGTTGCTTTCGGTACGAGTGCACTGACTACATCTGCCATATGTTGCAAATGACGCAGATAGTCAAATGAAGGTGATATTCAAGTGCAGTGACATTATCACTCTGACAATACCTTTATGATTAAATTGTTTCCCATAAATTGTTTAATTGTTCAATAATTTTTTTTTTTGCTTATTCATTATTATTATTATTATTATTATTATTATTATTATTATTATTATTATTATTATTATTATTATTATTATTATTATTATTATTATTATTATTATTATTATTATTATTATCATTATTATTATTATTATTATTATTATTATTATTATTATTATTAAAAAAAGAAGAAGTCAGTACAGTGATTTTTTTTAAAGAAGAAATAGTGCAATATAGAATTTACCTGCATACTTATGTCGTTCCACCCCTACCCCCTTCCATCCCCCTCCCCTTCCCCCTCCCCCCGTTATGCTATAGCTCACTCATTCCAATCCCCTACACCCCATCTCACTCCACACCCCACACCCCAACACCCCACCCACGCACCCTCACCCCACACCCCGACATCTCACCCCCACACCCCACACGCACCCCTGCCCCCTCCCATATGGCGACTTGCATGTCTCCGACACATATCATAAGCTTTTGTTGTTTAGGCTCGAAATTTCGTTTTTGAGAGGCAGGGTGGTTGTCACACAATTTTTGTCCTAAAAGTCGCGAATCTTAAAAAGAAAATGTTCTGGAGGGTACAATCCGCACCCCCCCCCCAAAAAAAAAAAAAAATAATAATAATAAATAAACAGTTCGGCCATTTCTAAATAAAATGTAGGGATCCGCGTCCAGAAGATCAAAGGCAGATTGCGCGTTCATTTCTTGCACTGCACAGATTGCGCGTCAATTTCTCACATTGTACAGATTGCGCGTCCATTTCTCATATTGCACAGATTGCGCGTCCACATTCTCATCCCAAAAGCATTGCCATAAACTCTGCAACAACAGCAACAACAACAACATCACAACATAAAACATAACAACATGACAACATAAAACAACAACAAACATAACAAGAATAACAGCAATAACAACGTAAAACAGTAAGTCAAACAACAGCAGCAAGAATAACAATAATGACAACAAGCAATAAAGCAGAGCAGAAATTAAATAAATAAAAGGAAATTGCTGAAATTTTTTGTAACAAAAAGACAGTAAAGTACAATAAAAATAAAAACAATGGAAAATTTAGAAAGAAATTTAAACGCCAAACTAAAAAGGCACCTTCGTAGTTAAGCTTGCCATCTCCATCCTTATCCAGTTCCTCTATGACGTCATCCATGTCCTGCACTGTGACGTCATTCATTCCTCCAAACACAAGGTCAAACATTGACCTGTAATATATAAACAACCCTGCCTTCTGCGAGTTTGTCCTGTGTGTCTACGCATGTCTTACATGAGCGCCCTACCACATGCGAGTAAATTACATGTGTCTTATATGAGTCCATGCTGCCCGCACAGGGGAGGGTTGGGGGGGGGGGGGGGAGGTGTGGGGGGGGGGGGGAAATGTGCCCTCGGCAAATCTACCCGACCCCATTTGATACTGGAAACATCCAATATGTTGTCCTTAAATTATAGAGACCGCTGTCAATTTTGAAAAATAAAATCGGGATAGATTAATAGATGTGTTACAATGGACGCAGCTGGTGGGCAGAATTCTCACAAACACTGACGCAAGATACTGATTCGACAAATTCCTCCTCCTCCTCCTCCTCCTCCTCCTCCTCATCATCATCATCATCATCATCATCATCATCATCATCATCATCATCATCACCATCATCATCATCATCATTACCATTGTCATCATAATCATCATCACTATCATTATTATTATTATTATTATTATTATTATTATTATTATTATTATTATTATTATTATTATTATTATTATTATTATTATTATTATTATTATTATAAAATGATACTTAATAATATAAACCTTTAAACATACTATTTGCTATTTACATAATTACTTGTTGCAGTTTTGCACCCTGCGGGTGGTGAGGGTAGGGGGAGGTGGGGGCTGGGCGTTACCTGAGTTCCCTGGCGTCGATAAAGCCACTGCGGTCCTTGTCAAACATCGTGAAGACCTGAAGTATGTCACTCTCCGTGTCATAGAGGCGGAGCTTCTCCGTCATCACCTGCACAAACTCCGCCTCCTCTAGCCGACCCGTGTCTCCAAAAAAGAAACCGTTCACAGTACACCGTGTGTGTTGTGAAAAGAAAAATAAATAAATAAATCAATCAATACAAAAGAACCCCGAGATGTGACCACCCGGGAAATAAGACCAACCAGAAATAAGACCGCACCGGAAATAAGACTAACCAGAAATAAGACGACTTTGCAAGATTAAATTTTAATTCCTAGGCCTTCATTGAAATTTACAATTTTTAACTATAGAATATCGGGAACAGATCAGTACAGAAGACTACCCCACATCACAAAAAAATCACCAGTCGCAGTTTGTGAACGTTTCGAATTTACCGGAAGAATATTCAGCGATTATTTTCTCAATTAAGCAAATAACAACATTTTATTTCATTTTTATCTTTTATTATGATATTTATTTATTTATTTGGTTATTATAGTTGTAAGTGACCAAAGAAATGCAGCCTTGCTCTGTTGAAGTAAATAATCGATCATTTCTAATATTTTTAACATCTTCTAATTATTTTCGAATAAAAAAATTAATACATTTTTAGTTTCTTTCTTTCTTTTTTTGCGGAGAACTATCTTTTCGTCTGGAATCGTTTTTACACACTAACGTGCGAAAACCGCACTCCCAACTCCCCCCCCCCTCATCGTTCCCCCACCCCTAACCCCCAGACCGGAAGTAGTACCACTGCCATCATGGGCGTTCATGATATCCGCTATCTCCTGCTCTGTCGGATTCATCCCCAAACACCGCAAGATGTCGCGCAGCTCCACAGCGGAAATGACGCCATTTCCGCTCTTGTCGAAGAATTTAAACGTCTTCTTCAAGACTACAATGAAATGCAGGACAATTGTGACAAGAGTGATTGTGTCAATGTAAAACTGACTTACCCCAGGAAAGACTGATATGTGCAAAATTTTGTTGTTAGTGAAATTTTAATACTAACAGAAGTATTTGTCTGAAGGTTCTGGGAGTAAGTATAGCTGAAGCTCTATGACTTAAGAGGCAAGAATATATTGAATTATTGCAACTTGGAAACTTCATGTGCCAATGGGTAAAATATATTTAAAGTTTTTTATCTTTGATGGTTTCCATAAAACTCACTCCTAGGCTAAAAGAGGTAAGAAAATGAATTTGACACACATATGGAGAATAATGAGACGTTATGAAATCCGCATTTTTTGTTTTACCTTCAGGTATAGAGAGCAACGGGACGCACGAATGACCTTGATCAAAGGTCCTAGGTCAAATGGAGGTCAACAATTTTAAAGCCCTTATTTACCATGAAAAATAGCTCAAACCTCTTTTTGAGCACATATACGGTTTGACTACAGAGAAACTTCGAGATCCAGATCTTAACCTTCAGTGTCAAGGTCAAAGGTCACATTACCCTTGCACATCTAAAACTGTTAGCAATAAGACGATTTATCTCAAAAAAATTAAAAGTGCAATTTTGATCTCATTTTCGGTTCTTTATCCACCTGAAAAACGTTACATAAGAGGTACCTATGTCGAGGTACCATGGTCAAGGCAAAAAACGAGCAGATTCCCATTATTTTGAGATTTCGAGGTTAGAGATAGAGTTACTTTGAGCGCATATTCGAACCTCGTGTTACATAAGACGCACCTCGGTAACAGTGTAAGATATATGATTTTCTCGTATATATTATTGAAGTAGGCTATTTCACCACATAACGGAATTCGGTCTAGTTTCTTGTTGTTTCTGCAACTGCCAGCGACAAATATTCTTCCATCGTTAACCGTGTAAACAAACAAAACACACACACACACACACACACAAACACACACACGCACACAAACACACACACACACACAAACACACACACACGGACATACACACACACACACAAACACACACACAGACACACACACACACACACACAAACACATACACACACAAACACACGCACACACACACAAACACACGCACACACACACAAACACATGCACACAAACCCACACACACAAGAAAACAAGAAGCAGTTCATACTATTTAAATGACAACTTTTATTCTCTTTAAGAGTCAGTTTGACTCTTTGTGTTTGTTTACATAAGTGCACATTTATTGATTTTCTATCATTTATTTGAGGCGAAGCAGTAATATGATTTCAGGTTATTTCAATTAAATATCTTTAGGCCACGAGAAAAATAGCATTGTTTCACATCAAATAAAGACATAGAAAAAAATTGACGAGACCGGCCAGATGTATCATTTCTTCTTACACCCTAAATATACAGCGCGATTTCACACCCTCCCCCCTCCCCCTCCCCCTCCCCAACTACCACCCCTCTCCCCCCCCCCCCCCCGAAATATCCACACGTAAAAAAAAGAAATCTGTAATCTTACGTTCTCTGTGTCTGGTTACAAATTCGGTGGTCTGAAAGAAATTAAACAAAATAAACAGAATATACAGTGAGGCCGATATGGCCGATTTTTTTCTTTGGATGGGGGTGGGGGGGGGGGAGAAGGGGGAAGGTGAAGGGAGGGTTTTAGAAGATATTTAACTGTCGTAATGACTGAGCAAAGGTCTGCAGCATCAAAACTTTTATCCACGAATTTAGTTCGGGTTTAAAAAAAAAAACACTCAAATACAAATCGACATTTTTATTTGTTTGGTGTTTACATAGACGATATTGTATAATGGGCTATTTGGTTGCTTTACAAGCATTTGATACTGACACTTCTTCTGCTACTAGTACTACTACTACTACCAGTACTACTAGTGCTACTACTGTTACTCTCACTACTACTACTCTTGAACTTTAAACTAATTAATATTTTTTCTTTTGGCAATAATAATAATAATAACACATATAAGTTTGTAGAATATGTGTAGAATTCTTACGTCATTATCTGTGAGGACTCTCTGCCCATCAGCTTCGGCCATTTTGACACATCGACCAATCAATCCAGATTATATTTGTCGAAACAGACAACCCCTTTTTACAATGTGGCGGCTTTTTTTTTGTTTGTTGTTTTTTTTTTTATTTTGTTATTTATTATGATTAATGTTAGTTTTTTGTAATATCACTTCACGACTAAATCACTTCATCATTTTAAAGCCATTTTATGTTCATAAAATCATTTTATTCTTTTTTTTCCTTCAATTTTCTATCAATATTATCTTTTTATCTTTATATCTTTATATTCCTAAATGAATCATCTATACACATATAGGGAGCTATTTCCGAAAGTATTACAGCATAATTTGCGTCAACAGCGAGACCCAGCTGTCATGCTTGATTTGTACAGGCTGGGGTCATTCAGTGGATGAATAACTCAATCAGAGTAATCACCCACTTAAGACCTTTCTTTATGTATCATTTCATAGTTAACACATTGTGGAGATTACTCGCACGCTCCTGATATGGCTATGGCTATAGTCCTGTTTGGGGATCCAGAGTGCGGTATTTGATCCGGCGGTGTTGTGTGTGTGTGTGCATAGATTTAGCAGGCTCCTGTCATGGCTGACAATAAACGAGGACACAAAACAGGGATTGAGTGATGGCGTGAGGCTTTCTGGACGCTGATTGGGTCACCCACTCCCACCCCCCCCCCCCATCCCCGTACAACCCAAAGTAACCACTCCTGCATGCAAGTGTCACGAGACACGATAACTGCTAGAAAACCTGCATTGTCAAGAATTATGAAACAATATGAAGATAATGAACGGATTTTCGGACTTTAAAATTTGGGGCTTGTGGAAATGGCGAGGTCTCAAGACTCCACACTCCCAAATGCCCCTCTTCCACAAACCCCAACCTTCACACTCCCCCCACCCCCCCCCCCCCACCATTCCGGCCCATCCCCAGAGAAATAGCGCTCAAAACTCAACACTCCCAAATGCCCTTCTCCCACCAACCCCATTCTTCCCACTCCCCCGCCCCTCCCACCACCACCTTCCTTACCACCCCCTCCCACAACCCTCGCCCATCCCCAAAAAAATGGCTGTCAAGATTCAACACTCCTGCACCACTCCCCCCATCCCAACCCCCCCCCTTCCCACCACCAACACCCCCGCCTCTCCCATCACCCCACCACCAATATCTTGAAGGATGGTGGTCCCTTTACTGTCGCCTCCTCCACCAACCTAACCCCCCCCCCCCTTCAAAAAAAAAAAAACAGAAAGATAACAGAAAAACACAGCCTACACCTAACCGTACATGAACATCGTTAACAACACGTGAGGTAGAAAACCAACAGGGACACGAATTCCGCGGATGCCCAAAACCTTATATTTAACAAAGCTTATTGGTGATTTTTTTCACTGCAACTTTTGCAGTTTCACGATAGAAATTTAGCTTATTTAAAACGTCAATTGAAACTATGAAGAAGCAGTGATTTGCCGAGCTCTCGCCGACCATATGGTGATCGTAAATCTTTAATCAATGCAAATGATGTCGAGATTAGATTTCTTTTGATGTGTGCGAACAATTAACATCTGCAGAATGAAATGGCTTCTTTTGTTATAACAGGACTTTTATTCAAATAGTGATCTTGAAATATGTAAGACAGATAATACCCCCGGACGGGGGGGGGGGGGGGGGCACTCACGTGGCTAACTAGTTACCAAGCGTCTCCGTGACTTAAAATGACCCCTAAATGTGGGGTGCTAATTTTGAGATAATACCCCCATTTGCGCAAGGAGTGGAAATCTGAAAGAGAACACTGAGTGCTGAATGAAAATTACCCCTTTTGCATTTCGCGGGGACCGCATCTGGCCCCAAAATTACCCCCTTTCTCCGCGCCTTTTTTTTTTGGGGGGGGGGATGGATACGCATGGCGACACATGTAATATGGAGTGTCCCTTCCGGGAGATAATTTTTGTTGATTTGAAGTGGAGGGAGGTTATTGTTGTGCAAGGGTCACAACCAGTGGGATCTGGTTACATCCCGGGGGGGGGGGGCACTTGATATCTCATGTGTTATCATGCGTTTCCAAGGAAACGCGGAGGAAGTGGGTAGTAAAGAAGTCAGACACATTACACACTTCAGTACTCCGCGCTTCCTAAAAAGGGGGGTTCTTTTGGAAATGCACTCCCCGTTTGGTTAAAAAGGGGTATTATTTCAAACTTAGCACTCTGCGTTTAGGTGACGTTTTGGACAAGCCGCGGCTACGCATGGTAACCAGTTGGTAAGTGAAGTCCCTTTGAGGTTTAGCACATAACCACTTTACAGACAATGAAAATATGACAAAATTGCAACATCTACGGCGGTTCGGTCTGTTTTGCGTTGTTGCCCAACAGTCAACCTCTACGGCGGTTTGATCTGTTTTGTGTTGTTGCCAAACAGCCAACCTCTACGATGGTTCGGTCTCTTCTGCGTTTATGTCCAACAGCCAACCTCTACTGTTGCTCAGTCCATTGCGTCTAACGCCTCATTACCCCACAGACCAGCTGGAGATTCCTCGGAAATAATACACGTAAAATAGAGGAACTACTTTTTAAAATATCCATCCGCTCTGTGTTTATACACAACTTTTACTTCGTAAAAGCCCGAGGCACCTACCCCACCGCCAACAGACTCAGTGGTAGCACCCGAAGACGTGCCATTTCGGGACGCTGTGCAAGAGATCGCAAGCCCAGTGTCAGACAGAGAGGATCTGCCCATCCGCATGACGTCACAGACAACAGTCCCCCAACCGGAAGCTTCGTTGCTCTGACGACCAGTGAGGGAGTAGCGAACGCTTTGTCTGTACGCTGCTGAGAGTTCAAGCGCAGCCGAAGAACGGGTACTGTCACGTTTACGTTCCTCCAAGCACTGCACGGTGAAACAAGGCCCATACCCCACTTCGGGCGACCTCATACCCCTGGAAGCCTTGCAACAGCCAAACAAGCGACAAGTTTGGATGCCGTCGGTGCGCCAGGTCTCCGATATCCCACTAATAGAGAAGGACGCAAAAGCCATAGAGGGCTCAACACGGCATGTTATAGACATTATGTCCTTCCAGGATCACACTCTGAGTGCCCTGAAGAAACGTGTGGATGATCTGCAACTGTCGGACGCGGTAGCACTCAAACTGCTAGAGTGCCTGGCCTTGGCTACCAGGGAGGTGGTGAAACTGGCAACCTACCTGACCACCTCGTTATGGTACCTGAGACGTGACGCCTTCCTGCAACACTGCTCTTCGAGCGTCAAAGGCCTCCGTGACCTGCGCCACGCTCCGATCCTAGGATAGAGAGAGTTGTTTCCCGCGGAGGAGATAGAGAGAGTGCAACAAGAGAGCAAATCCGTCTGGTAAGAGTTAGCTCTCATGGCAAGGGCACCAAGACAGTTTGCACGCACATAGAAGCGCCAATACTCGCAGTCCCTCGCCATGACAGGTTGAGATCGAGTAGCAAGGCTAGGGCTCCTCCACCGAAGAAGCCAAGGCAGCAGGGCAGTGGCAAAACGCCCCCACGGGCCTCGCAGCAGTGCAGGTAACAATCACCTGAAGTATCTCTCAGAGATGAGCGCTTCGGCTCTTGGAGATATTTTATAAGGTCAAAATGCGAGGAGGGCTCCCAACCCTCCGGGGACTGCTTGCTCGTAGGAGACATGCTAGGCAGGTTCTGGAAGGCCTGGGGACAGAAGGGTGCGCTGAAAAGAAGAGAAAGTTACGAACTCCCGGTCAGACGGTCAGACGGGATCAACGAGCGTATATACCACCCATGCCGCGACCAAGCCCAAGACAGCCTAACGACCAAGACCAGTTAAAACACCAAGCTATACAGACCATGATCGAAGACTTGGTATACAAGGGAACGATAAGGGAGATGCCAGAGAACCAAAAAGGGTTTTTCAGCGGGGTCTTCTTGGTACCAAAGAAATCAGCCGGGTTGGCGGTTAGTCCTAGACCAATCCACCCTTCAATTCCTTCACTTGACGCCCTTTCAGATGGACATAGTCAAAATAAAAAAGAGCTCTCTGGGCGGGGGCATGTGAGGCACATCCATAGACCTGCCCCACGCGTATCTACACGTGCCTTTACACCCGTCAGCCATTAAGTACGTGTCATAATTTGAATTGTGACGGTTATGGAATATTCGCGTGTAGGTGCCGATGGCTTATCATGGAGTGAAAAGACTAACAAATAATACACAAATGTGCGATATAGAGCAACACGGCGTGCTATGTCGTCTTCCGACAATTTGGTTTCTTTTATGCGATGAACGTACAACAGCCTGGTGATATCCGTTAAACGTGTAATATTTGGATGATAATGAGAACAAACTTTCAACACTATAACATTTATTTTATCTGCTTCGTACAATGTGATCCATATCTATATATATTTATATATCATCTGTTGACTGATTTATCTTGCAATCCATTCATTATTACTATCCATTCATTATCCATTCATCCATTATTCATACTTTTAATTTTAAAAAGACATGTTCATGAACATTTATCCATGCGCTCTACAAATTGACACTACAAAATTACAAATGCGTTCATTATTTACGCAGATATTTATTATGCTTAACATATAAGTAAAATTTTAAACATAAATCAAACTGGAACAAAGCCAAAACTTATATTTTCTTGTTCCCCGCGAAAAGACCATTTAGGAACCTAAACCTATAGACGCGAACCTATTGCGCTTCATACAAAACACACTTCATCGACGATTTCCCTCCAAATTTGCTGGCGTTGAAACCTGATTGGCTACATAGTAATGCATAGAAAGGCATCCCAAAATGTTGAACACGAAATTCTGACAGTAAATAAAGGGAAAGAAATTCTGGTTTCGAGCTCTTCCGTTCGGTCTCTCTACTGCGCTCTTTGTCTTCACGAAAATCATGAAAGTGTTGAAGACGAGGGTCCTAGTCCAAGGTATGTTGGTCTTCCAATACCTAGACGACTGGTTCTTAGCACATCGCGACCAAGTCACGGTAAGTCAGAAAACACAGGCCTTGGCAGATCAAACAACAAAGGTAGGTATCTTATTGAACCTCAACAAGTCCAAGCTAATACCGAAACAGGTAATGGTGTTTTGGGAGAAAATGTAATCTAAGCCTGGCAAGGGCTTACCCCATCCACAAACAGAGAGAAAGGATCCTGCCGAGCGTCAGATCCGTAAAACCAGGTTCGACGGTGAATCTAGCAAAGATGGAATCCTTTCTGGGCTGTCTGATGGCAACAGGAAAGATAATTTCTCTAGAGAACCTCCACTACGGGCCGTTTCAGGCAGAGGTCAGACGGACCTTACGCCGAGGCAGGCACTTGAAGGCCGTAATGTCCGTTTCCGAAGAGGCTCACCAAGCCGCCAGGTATTGACTTGGTGGTGCGACGATCAGATCATGAGCGAAGGGGTCCCCTTTCCGACACCGCCTCCAGACCTAGAGGCGCAAACCGACGCGTCCCTGTCAGGCTGGCGGAAGCACTTCCAGGGCAAGGGCCAGTGGTCGGAGCAGGTAAGAAACCGTCGCATAAATTGGTCAGAGTTGCAGGTAGTGTGGATAGCCATAACCGACCTGATCCACCGTCTAGAGAGGACATATGTGAAGTTTCATCTGGACAACTCCACAGCAGTGGCATACTTAAACAAACAGGGTGGTACCAGGTCCCAGCAACTCACCAAACTCACTGGCAACATCCTGAATTTTGCCCGAGAGAAAAGAATCCACCTATCAGCTCGACATTTGGCGAGTCGCTGAACCTGTTAGCAGACCTGGCTTCAAGGTGCGGTCAAGTCATACACACGGAATGGTTCCTAGCTTCTCGTGCAGTCGAATGGGTAACCAAACGCTCTCCGTGGAGAAAACAGACCCTGGACTTGTTTGCAAACGCGACGACCGCGAAGTTGCCAAAGTATGTCTCCCCATGCCATACTCAGACGCACAGGCTTGGACGATCAACACCCTAACTTGCGAATGGCCGAGAGATGAGGTCCTGTATGCCTTCCCCCGCAACCAAAACTGCTACGGGTTATACAGAGAGAAATGTTACTCAGACCCAGACACCTACTCCTGATAGTCCCTTGGTGGTCCAAGGCTACTTGGTTTCCTCTCCTAACCAAGTGTGCGACCAATCCCCCTCTAGGGCTACTTTGCCACCCCGAGATCCTGTCTCAGCCCCATTGGTCGTACTTCCACTTGAACCCCCGCCTCCTGAACTTACACCAGTGGTGCCTGTCCCTTCGTTCTTAGAGAAACAAGGTTTCTTCAAAGAAGTGACAGGAAAATGTTAAATAGCCACAGGGAGTCCACGGCAAAGGTTTATTGGTCGCAGTGGAACAAATTTTCTAGCTGGTGCGCTAAAGCCCAACTAGACCCATTTCGAGCCACACCAGCGATGATGGCAGACTATCTGAATCACCTGTTTACGACCGAGCACCTAAAACTGGGTTCAGTAGAGGGCTACCGAGCCGCTATAGGCTCTGGACTAAAAGTCTCGACGAGCTATGATTCAGGGGAGGACCCAGCCTTATCTATGCTGTTTAGGTATTTTAAGGCGAACTCTGCCCCATCAAACACTAATATAGTGCTGTGGGACCTATCCAGATGGCGGAAACGACTTGATCATCCCCAAAAATGCAACGGCAAGAATCACGTTCCTATTAGCACGAGCTTCGGGCAAGAGAAGAGGGAAATTCACGCCCTGGACAGTCAAATTTTGAAGGAGAACGGCGAGTGGAAAAAGTCTACCTTAGACCGAGAACAGGGTTCATGGGTAAGACACACATCGCCACCGCGACTCTTGGTACCTTGGAACAGATAACACTGCCAGACTTGCAGGGAGAGGATGTGGAATCAGGTCTGATCTCCCTCTGCCCAGTGCAGGCATGTCGTAAGTATCTCCAGGTGTCAGAGAACTGTAGTAAAGACGGGCAAACAGCTCTAATCATTTTCTTTATGCCGAAGTTCAGTAAGGATCTGTCTAAACAAACTATTTCTAAATACATCAAAAATGTCATTTTGGACGCTTACCAAAAAGCCCAGGCAAAATCTGGGTTCAGAGACCTATGTAAAGTTAAAGCCCACCAAGTAAGACAAGTAGCCAACTCAATTAAGGCTCTGCGTAGTGTGTCTCTAACATTTTGAAGACGGGTTGTTAGTCTTCTCCTACTCATTAGTCTTCTCGTAACTTAAACTAAAAGACTACTCTCAGTGCGAACTATCGGGCTTCTGCTCTTTAGGCAGCTTCGTAGCTGCAGAGACTGTAGTCTCTAACTAACCCTTGTTTGTTGCACTGAACCGACGACCAAGGGCAAAGGCAAATCCAATGGCAAGGAAACCTTCTTTCAGCACTCTGGCAACGGTTTGGCAAATACAAGAAGGGCCAGAAAGAAGGCCGTCGGTAATGGTGACCGACAGATCCCCTCCCGCAGTGGGGATAGAGACACCGGGTGTTCTAGTTGTGGCGCAGTATCCAAGGGGCAGAGCTTCAGTCGCTCTCACAACCAGATGTTAGTAGGACTAGTCTCTGTGCTTCACTCCTGCAAAGCCGTTACTCCATCTTCCCTTGGCAAAGGGGGAGTGTATGTGCGTACTTAGTACACAGACGCATCCCTCTCGGTGCGTTCTTCGTGGCCGCTAGAGTCGGATTCGCAGGGATCGGGCACCAAGACTAGCCCAGTTCACTCAGCTAGTAACCAATCCTACACACGCACGTTTTAGTGCGTTCGTTTTGTAGCTGACAATTTCTAACTGTGTATTGAATGAGTACATGGCAGTGCATCATCGGTCACATAGGAATGCTCCTATTTTTCGATAAGTGTCTTGACTGAGCGCATTGTAGTGCGTTCAGTGTATGTACTATGTAGATCGATATTGTGAGTAGCATGCTAGAAGAGCGCATGGTAGTGCGTCAACCTGTCTTGTACAAGTACATCGTGTCTCTTGACCCAATACTATGACAAGGGCACTTCGTGGCAAGCCTCTAGCTTGGTTCTTGGTTACTTTCTGGGAATTTGAAGTGTCAAGTTGCGTTTTACCATAACTAATTCGTGCGTTCTTGATAATGAATTTCTAATGTATAAGTTTGTGAGTGACCAAGGACCCCGCGGTGTTACAACTGCTTGGTCACACAGTTAACTACGAGGACTTGGTTCCGGGATCATGTTTGTGAGAAACCAAATAAAAGAGATTACTATACGTATTCTCAGGTTGACCTTTGCGATTAGGTTGGGCTACCATCTCGTGGGAGGATTGATATGGATGGTGTTATAGCAAGGTTGATAGTGGAGAAGAGCATGATCATCTGTGCGTCTTCTCTGCGTGTTCTCTCTCTGGTGTCATCGTCCTTCCGTGTGCTAGAGTTGGTCACCAACTTGATTATATTTCGAACTAAGGCGCATTAAACACATTCACCATCCTTAGTGCTGTTTTATTTACGCCTTTTTACCTTCACACCGAAAGGGGTACGTTCTTTGGAGTAAAAGCTAAATTCTTGAAAAATGTTTTCAAGGCTTAGCTTACAACCCAGATCACCCCGACTCCCGTGTTAGTTCCGTATTAAAGAGAATTCGGAGTTTTTACGAAGTAAAACTGGCATTTTATTTTCATAAAACGCTCTTTTACGAGTAAAAGCGTCATTCGCGTTCTCCACTTTTATCGAATATCCCTCCCAGCCACCCAACGGACCTAGGCGTGGTTGATGCAATACGACAATACTTGCATGAGGCTTGGTAACAAGGTACCAAGGATACCGATTGGTTGTGACCAAGGCCGGGACTATTCGAGCCACTAGAAAAATTTTTGGTTCCTGGATCTGTGATTCTTAGAGTTTTACGAAAAAACCCGTATAAAAGTGAAGAACGCGAATTACGCTTTTACTTGTCAAATAGCTTTTTACGAAAATAAAATGTCAGATTTTGATCTCTCAGAGGTCAGCTGCTCTATAATAACGAACTTGGATAAATTGATGGAAGTTATACCAAAGTAAAATCACACGGCAAATATTCCCAAAAAAGCAGAGGACAGTACGAGAAAATACTGCCCTTCTGACTGACAAAACCAAAATGCTGCATTTGCCCTTCCCAAATACAGTGTAACCCCACAAATGGGAACACCCCGGAGATCCGATACCTCTAGTTCAGACCGATAGGCAGCCCTATTCCCGGTGGTCCACTCTGTTAAGATTTGTAATATACAGGCCACCTTAACTAGGATTTTCAGAATGGTCAGCGGTCAATAATGATCATCTGTCAATAACGATCATCTGTCAATAATGATCAGCTGTCAATAACGATCAGCTGTCAATAATCTAACTCGGCGATTGATCTCAATCCCAAACTTTACCCCATTTTCTCGGCGTTTTTTTTTTTTTTTTTCTTGGACACGCATGGCAGCAAATATGATAGCAAGTACCCAGACGGTTTACCCTGGCACCAGACGTGAAGATACACAAATGCTACACGTTCGGCCTCGGATATACTCGGATGCATTCGGACATACTCGAATATATTCGGATATACTTGGATACATAAGGATATATTCGGATATATTCGGCAGCATTGACTCGTGTTAAATTGCCTGCTTGAAAATTGCTGTAACTTTTTCCAACAAGTAGGAGAAACAGCGAAAACCAATTATTTCTTTGAAAAATGTGTCACGCAATTTTGAGGCAGCCATAAACCATAAACCGTCAATCCGTTTTCGAGCCTTTTTTGAGGGTGGGGGGGGGGGGGGGAGGTTACTTTTCACAGCTATATTCAAGTATGGACTGTGGGGGGGGGGGGGGGGGGGTGGGCATATAACCCAGGGATATTTAAAATTTTATACGTGTAAATCAGTATACATCATAGATCTAATTTCAGATAATTTTGTATTGCACTATCATTAACAAAGGAAATTAATAAAATGAATATCGGGTAAAAATTTGGGATGTTTTAAGGAAAACTAAGTTTCATTATCTTCCTTCACATGGGAGGCACCAAATAATGGCCATTCTTCTTGAAACATCTCGTTCTTCGAATTTCTCACATCGCAATGTTCCAAGTAAACATTGCAACGCCGGATTTTGGTCGTTTATTGCAGCCGGAACAACAACTACCTTCCGAAGTTGAATGTTCATAATCCGACAGGTTGAAAATGGAAATCGGAACAACGGGAGATAGTCGGGGAAGCGATGTGGTTTAGAATTGCGGAAAATATTTATCTGGATTCGCCATCTTTGGAGCCAAAATCACAGTGTGGTCAACCCCCGTTATAGTCCGCTCCCCTCCCCATCGGGTCTTCTTGTCATGCAGGATATGTATGAAGTCGATTGTCATAAATATTTGGAGGTAGTTGGCGCATTGGTTGCGACCAAAACAAAGCATTGCTTTAACAACGGATACTTAACGTTGTGTCAAAGACGTTGACAACACGTTGATCTTTGGTCGTGATCAGTTCTCACTGAAGTACAGAGTTGTTGCTTTGGTTTGGTCGAATTGACGTCACAACCCTAAATCGGCCTCAGAACGATCTTAGAATGTTTGCTTGGTAATTCTGGCATTTGTTGTAAAGTTGTTTTGAAACTTGCCCTGTTTTTTTTAGCACATACAATGTGAACTAGAATTTCATTTCAATTTCACAATGCCCTCTTTCACTACAGGAATTTGAACGGGAGCTTTATGCCGTAAAAAAAGGAGCTCACTTTTATCAGCGCACACACGTTAAATGGCAAGGAAGTCAGATCGATGTTTGCCCTTACTGTTTTTTAACATTCTATTTCTTTCAAAGATAGAGGAAATTTTCCACAAAAAACGGTTACTTTTTATAGTCTATGGTCTTTCTATTAGTGAATGTCCGATGGCAGAAGATGATGGATGAGTACAAGCCCGTCAATGGTATCAATAGCGCTCCGACACCAGGCAAAACACGTGACAACGAATAAATAAATAAATAAATAAATCTGACAGCTTTGCCATAAATACCACCAGGTTCGCGATGAGGAAGGGCGATCATCACTTTTAGCTGTTCTTATATATTTGTTTGTTTGTTTTTTTTTCCTTGAACAAAAAATAAATAAATAAATTGATATATGTGTACTTGCAATGAAGTATCATATGAAGAGTTCCTGTATTAAGTTAACATACCACAATGACGCATACGTTGTTAATAGATCACGGCGGTAATTTCCGTCGAAATTATGTAACCGGTTGTAAATATTTCCGTATAACGTATAATATAATTCCGGAAATAAAGTCATGGTACTTTGGACTCCATGATTTTTGCTTCACATCAGTGTAACCACGCTGGATAAATAAACATTATTTCTCCTCCCCCCCCCCCGCTCCTCACACACACACACACACACACACACACTCACACACAAACACATACACACACAGCCACACTCCCATACCCACACATACACACACATACAGCCACTCACCAACACCCACATACACACACAGCCACACACACACACCCACACCCACACCCACACACATACACACACAGCCATACACACAGCCACACACACACACACACACACTCACACACAAACACATACACACACAGCCACACACCCACACACCCACACATACACACACATACAGCCACTCACCAACACCCACATACACACACAGCCACACAGCCACACACCCACACCCACACCCACACACATACACACACAGCCATACACACAGCCACACACATACACACACAGCCATACACACAGCCACACACACACACACACACACCCTCACACACAAACACATACACACACAGCCACACATCCACACACCCACACATACACACACAACCACTCACCAACACACACACCCACACACTCACACACACACACACACACATACACACAAACACATACACACACAGCCACACATCCACACACCCACACCCACACATACAGTCACTCACCAACACACATACCCACACACTCACCCACACACACACATACACACACAGCCACACACAGCCACACAGCCACACACAGCCGATCCCCTGTTCCATTCCGGAATGTATAATTAATGCCCCACACATGTTGCGCATTGCACCTGTTGTTTTTAAGCAATGCAAACATGACTGAAGCTCTGATACTCCCCTTTCCAAAATATACTCGAGTTTATACACCAATGAAAGAAGAAAGAGAGAAAAACAGTTTTCATCTTTCTCATCCTACACCGTGATTTTTGGAATAGTTTCTTTGTTCCTTTCTGGATACATTTGATTAGAGATCCTGCGTGGGAACTTGTTAAAAGCCCGGGAGCTTCTTGGTGTCATAGGTATTACCATGAGTGTCCAAAAATAAAGTAAAAATAAAGAAAAAAGGGGCGTAATTTGTAGGCACGACCCGGTCAGCGCGGAATTTCAATTTGTAGGCGCGACCCGGTCAGCGCGGAATTTCAATTTCATTAAAAGGGGGATCAATTTCCATTGTTCTCCGCATCTTGCGCGTCAAGGGGTGTTCTTTCGAAATTGCTCTCCGCGTTTGGTTAAAAAATGAGATATTATTTCAAGATTTGCATCCCGCGCTAAGATAGTTGTGAAAAGTCATGGACACGCATGGTAAGAAGTTGTTAAACTAGTACGCCCCCCCCCCCCCTCCCCCGCCTACTCCAGGGTTAAAAGAATCATAAATGCGTCTCTTGTTTTATCAACAGTTCGAATCGTTCAATGAAACTTCAAGGAAACTTTATGAGGTCATCTTTGATCTCAGTTTTCGCAACCCCCCCCCCCACCCCCCTCCCCTCTTCCCCAGTCCTCCTCCACGCTAACTTTTCTCAACTCTCCCGAGTAGCTGATTTTTCGGCTAACTGATTAAAAGCCTTTCATGTTTAATTGCAATTCATTATATATCCCTCATCTTCGGGGAATACCGTTCATTAGAATGGGTTCACTGTGCTTGAAACGATCTTCAGCTTCGTGAAGAGGTGGCAAAAATTTGGTATAAAATTGATAAAATAATCCTTCACGAAAGAACCATTCTATTGAAAAAAGCTTGTGTCATTTTGAGGTTTCAAAAATGAGTCATGTAAAAATATTTTGACATGTGCGCTTTTTCTTTTTAAATTACAGTGTGACCCCGAAAATAGGACCACCAAAGGCGCTGGCATAGAGTCATCCTATTTCCAGGGTGGTCCTATTTGTTGAGTTTTCAAAGAGGAATACATTTCCTTTGAAAAGTGGTCCTGATGGTGAAGTGGGTCCCATTGAAATTGTCCTATTTACGGGGTGGTCCCATTTACGGGATGGTCCTATCCCGGATGCCTCTCCATTGTAACATGAACATTCTAAACATCACTGAACCAGATTATTCATTGTTATAAACACGAGCATTTTATTCCTTGAATTTTCCGCCCACAAACGCCAATGTTATACACATGGAATTTTATGTGATATAGAAAGTTCGAGTAGATGAAAAATTTAACCAAGTTTTCTTCCTTCTTTTTCCTACAGAAGACTCTTTACGCCGCTGTACTTCAATCCTATGACAACATCGGTCTCTTAATGTTTAAGTTACACGCAAGACGCTTACACAATAATGGTGAGGGTGGAGGGGGTGGAGGGGGGAGGAGGGGGAGGGGTTGAGGGTTTACACGCGTATTTTTAACCCCTAATTACACAAAGAAGCAGGAAATCGCAAGGCTATCATAATATTTAAAGTGACGAATGTTTTTAAACAACTCCGCACTTTTTTATGTTTTATTTTGGGGGTTTCTTTGTTGAAAAAGAAGTTCTTTTTCAGCCAATTTTATATATGAAAATTCGTGTTTATATGTTTAGTTAGGAGTGAAATAAGATGATGCCTTAAGAAAAGCCAGAGCAATAGGGCAGAGCAGGGAAAGGGGGCAGAGGGAGGGGGGGGGAGAGAGAGAAAAATGTTTGTGGAAGGATGTCCCTTTTCAGAGGAAATGCAGCTGATTTTTGCAGTCAGCTTAAACATCAATTAAATTAATCTAACCAAAGGTGCTACATTTATAAATCTGTCACTAGAACTTCTTAAAATATTCTAAACTTCCAGTCGCAGACGATATGAGACAAATTGTATACAGTCATTAATAGAAGACATATAATGCCTTCTTTTCAACCAAATGGGTTTCGAAGATCAAATGCGTATGTTTTTATCAAAGGCATTTAAGAGCAGGTTTTATTTTCACATAATCGTAGGTTATGATTTTGTAACGACTGGGGACAGGCATTTGGTTGTTGATTTTTGTATAAGGCGTACAAATGACTTAGATTGATCTATCTGTAATAATCATAAAATTCTATAACGTGATAACGACATTCCAGAAGACATTATCGGAACAAAAAAAATCGTTGTAATGGAAAAATTTTAAAATATATATATATATATATATCCTAAAACATATGGTCGCATATTTGTTTAACTAATTTCCTGACCTTATGCACGCGAAATAACTACTTTTTAACACACTATAAGTTTAAATAACACAGATTGAGGTGTGCAGAGCAATGAATGTTCCCAATTCAGATAATTACAAATATTTAACATTTCTGAAATGCTTAATGAAATTACAAAAATAGTTTGAAATGTTCATCTTTCTTTGTTGCAGACTTTTTGATACAGATTTTTCAACAGTATGATTTATCTGTTGTGGTATTTTCAGTATCATTTATTTCTTATGACATTCGTGTTTTCTGTTTCAAGCTTTGAGGTGAGTAGAATTCGTTAAGATCCAAGGAAGGGGTGACGGAGGTGACGGGGTGACAGGGTAACAGGAGTGACGGGGTGACGGGGGTGACGGAGGTGACAGGAGTGACGGGGTGACGGTGTTGACTAGGGTGACAGGGTGACCGGGTGACGGGGTAACGGGGGTGACTAGGGTGACAGGGTGACGGGGGTGACGGGGTTGACTAGGATGACAGGGTGACGGAGCTGACGGGGGTGGCAGGGTGATGGAGTGACGGAGCTGACGGGGGTGACAGGGTGATGGAGTGACGGAGCTGACGCGGTGACAGGGTGACAGGATGACGGGGCTTATGAACTGACGGTTGTGACGGGGCTGACAGGGGTGGTGGAAATGACGGGGGTGACGGGGGTAGGGAAGTGAGGGGAGTAACCGGGGTGACAGAAGTGACGGGGGTAACGGGGATGACGGGAGGGGAAGGAGTGAGGAGAGTAACCTGGGTGACAGAAGTGACGGGGTAACGGGAGTGACGGGAGCGACGGTAATGACGGCGGTGATAGGGTGGCGGGGTGACGGAGGTGACGGGGTGACGGAGGTGACGGGGTGACAGGAGTGACGGAGGTGACGGGGGTGACGGGGGTGACAGGGGTGGCGGAGAGCTGAGTTGGTGAGAGCGTTGGTCCAGAGATCCCGATGTCCTGGGTTCGAATCCAGCAAAGGGTGGTGACCAGGGGATTCGAATTTAACTCAGCTGGAAGAATGCAGCAGGTTAGATCACCTGTCACGGAATTCAAAATTATTGCCCATTGAGTCTTTTGGGCATGCTTAAAAACAGCAGAGCTCTTATTTAATCATAACTGATCGTATCAAAGAACTGGGGTCTTGTAATGAGGGTGGTCGTGTAATTAGGGTGATATTGTAATTAGGAAGATCTTCTAATTAGGGTGGCTTTGTGATTAGGGTAGCCATGTAATTAGGGAGGTCTTGTAATTAGGATAGTCTTGTAATTAGGGGGCCTTATAATGAGTGTGGTCTTGTAACTGAGGTGGTCTTTTAATTAGGAAGCTCTTGTAATTAGGGAGATTTTGTAATTATGTAGCCATATAATTATGAGATCTTGTAATTAAGGTGTTCCTATAATTGGGGTAGTCTTTAATAAGGATCGACTTGTAATTAGGGTGGTTTTATAATTAGGGTGGTCTTGTAATTACGGAGGTCTTGTAATTATGGAAGTCTTGTAATTAGGGTGGTCTTGTAATCAGGGTGGCCTTGAAATTAGGGTGGTCTTGTAATTATGGAGGTCTTGTAATTAGGAAGTCTTGTAATTAGGGTGGTCTTGTAATCAGGGTGGCCTTGAAATTAGGGTGGTCTTATAATTATGATGGTTTTGTAATTGGGATGATCTGAAAAAAAGGCTGCAATCAAACAGTGGATGGAAAAATCGTTTCTATTCAAGTGCAATGTTTTTTCTTGTGTATTTTTAAACATTCAACATTGACATTTAAACCTAAAAAAATAAAACAATTTTAAACTCCTGAATCCTTATAAAGTAACCCGGTAAATTTCGCATCCCTGGATTTGGTTTTCGTGACAAAACATTTAAAATTCAAATAAAACACAAACAACATCCTTAATGCAGAAAAAAACAACACTTATCACAAATAACTCGTTTCCACGTGTGACTATGTGACTGCGACAATCTATAAAAATTAGGCTTTATATTCAACCCGTAAGCGATTTGAATGCCGTTTTCTAATGGAGTTAATTTTGAGGCTTTTCAAATATATCAATGCAATGACATTATCTATTACAATACATCAAGGATATATTTTACTAGGTTCCTGGATTATTGACGTACCTGGATGCAACTGATTTATAACTTAAACCATTCAAATGGTTGTGACTTGAAAACTCTAGCTTTCTCTCTGTCTGTCTGTCTGGATGTCAATATGCAGGGACGTATCATCATCATCATCATCATCATCATCATCATCATCATCATCATCATCATCATCATCATCATCATCATCATCATCATCATCATCATCATCATCACCATCATCATCATCATCATCATCATCATCATCATCATCATCATCATTATCGTAATCATCACCATCATCATCATCATCATCATCATTATCATCCTCACCATTCTTAAACAACGTACGCATAAAGACTCTTGCCTCACCTCCCCCTTCCACCGCACACACGCAATTTGTAAAGATAACATTAGCTCGAGCCCAGCATCCCCCACCCCCTTATGTCATCCCCCACCCCCACCTCTGTCATATACGATCCTCAAGACACAGTTATACAGACGGAGAGGTTGATGTAATCCCGCAATATGAAACGTTCTCCTTAATGTCTGTGGCCTGTGTAGACGTCTCCAAATTTTAAAATATATATATACTGAAAAGCTTGCTTTATTTAATCAATAGGGCTTTGTTTTTGAAGTGATTCCCAGGGGTTCATTCACCCTCCCCCTTTCCCCCTCCATCCCGACCCCTGATTGGCTGATCAAGTCGCGTCATTCTAAACCTCAGGGACTGTTATAACGTGTACGAGTGCACTTAGATTAGTGTGTCGTGAAATTTGCGTCAATGAAAAAAATAGAGATATCTTCCGAATTTACATGTCTCACTTAAAGAGGTGTCTGCGGCCGACATCAGATGCCGGTGATGTTTTTTGTTCATGAAATTAAACAGATAACAGGTTATTTATTTACAGTTTGTTTAATTAGTCGGGATTCAATTTGTTTACAAACACACACTCTCACACACAAACTCACACACACACTCACACTCACACACAATCACACACGCATTCACGCCCATAGACGCACATCCTCTCACATACACACTCTCACACACACAATACACACACACTCACCCCATCTCAGACACACTGTCACACAAATACACACACCCTCTCTCACACACACACTTGCAACCACACATGCACACACACATTCACACACATACACAACCTCACACCCACACTCACACTCACCCTTTCATACACCCTCACACACATACACCCAAGACAACACCGCCTAACCCTGCCATGTCCCAAGTGATCCCAAAACACCAACTCCATTTAGAGAGAAAAAAATATCTTGTATGCTGACGGAATCCGCGACAAAACGCCTCGCGACATAAGGCCTCGCGACATAACGCCTCGCGATAAAACGCCTCGCGACATAAGGCCTCGCGACAAAGCACCTCAAAATGTAAAGTGTGAATTTTTGCTCGTACTGTTTTTCCATTTTTTCTGACATTTTTGCTCATTTTTTTCTACGCCAAGATGCTTGTTATATATTTTATTCTACAAAGGAAGAAGAGCAAAAACAAAGAAATGCTTCCTTTGCTGGTCTTGCATTCAAAGAGTAGTCCGATCAAAGTCACTGAATGTCAGAGATATCGGGGTATTACATGGCATCTAATCCTCGAAAGTCGCCAGACTGGCTAAAAAACAAGTCAAATGCAAACGTTGCTTAATCCACAGATGTAGATAACACCTAACCCCCAGACGTTTTTAGTAGTATAAATGCTGGTGGATTTCAGGAGGTAAGTCTCAATGGAGATAAAGGCAAGCCAAAAGTCGTGCATAACGGATATATGTACAAGAAAAATGAACGAAAGTTCATAATGTGGTCTTGTGTTCGGCGAAATATAGATTGTAAAGGAACTATTAAAACGACCTTAGAACTGACGGATCCGGAAATTCTAAATATGCATAATCACGACCCTAATCCGGATGAGGTAATAACTTAAAATAAATCACTGGCTTAATTTGTGGAAAAAAGAAGCATGAGAATTTCATATTAAAAAATTTAATAATGGATCCACAGCAAACATAAGGACATTGTTTTACTAAATGTAGTTACTCAAAAATGTTGACAGGTATAATTTAGGTGTAAAATTAGAAAGTAAATAACTGCAGTTATTTGAAATAAATAAACCCAACGTTCTTACTTATTCTGATTATTCGACTTTTTCTGGTTGAAGCAGTAAAAGCATACATAAAAAAGTGAGGCGTTTTGTCGCACTTTACATTTTGAGGCGTTTTGTCGCGAGGCGTTTTATCGCGAGGCGTTATGTCGCGAGGCGTTTTGTCGCGAGGCCTTTTGTCGGAATACCATGCTGACGATAAAATATTTCCATTCGAATGGAGTTTAAAAACGTAAAATGCTGTTTTATCGCGGAGATTCCCAAAATTCCTCTTGACAGAAATTATGTTATGAAATCCGCTAAAATACAGAAACGACAAGAAAAATTGTGGATAAAAATTAGGGCAAATATTTTCTGTACAGCGTATGAACACTACAACTGACACCCACTTAGGTGCTTTGTGACGCAACAGCAACAACAAAAATAAATAAATAAATAAAACTTCGGATTCACGTTGCCACCGAAAGGATAGACACTGCTCTCTTGATTTGCTTTTTCTTTATATTATTATTATCATTATATTGGTGGCATCTCCTTGTACAGATTTCACAATGCATTTATCTTTACCAGGGTTGTCGTCTTGAATTTTTGATTGAAAACAAATATTTTTCTTCTCAAATCAGCCCTGCCAAGTTTTTCCAACTCACTGAGTTTATATTATACATGGATGAGAATCAAAATGGAGCCTTCTTACGTTGTGTCTTATAACAGCTTTTCTTTTAGTTTAATATTATTTGAAACAGCAACCCCTATAAATGTGAGATTTGAAGTCCCTGGTATGAAGGGCTTTGTGTTCAATGTGACACTTAAGTTTCCTAGTCAATACTGATTTTTTGTTCACCACTGTTATAAAGATGGCGACGCTTGGGTTCATCTAGGGGGCTGTTATCGTTTGAAAACGCACTTAAAATGTTTTCATAGTAATCGAAATTGCTCTTGCATTTTACCGCATTATGATGGCCTTAGGCATGATAGGGAGAGCGGGTATACAATGAGGGGGGAGGGAGGGGTAGAAGAGGGGGGAGTGGGATAAAATAAATCGTTTCAAAGAAAAAAAAAGGGGATCATGATTTTCACCTGTCAATTTGCCAGTACGTAAAATTCACGCACGCTTTCATACCCTTTCACAAACACGTGCTTGCAGGTAAATACGAAGTTTTAACTTCGACAGAACGGAGGGAAGAGGGCACGGGGTGGGGGGGGGGGGGGTTAGGTAAAATTGTACTTATTGATCACTAGGGATATGATAGACCACGAGCCGTAATTTTTTTTTCAATTATTTGGTTGTCACTTGTTAAAATTTGGTCGTGAACGTCCTGGCACAAGTTGTCTATTATTGGGATCTGAAGAAATTCAACATTTCAACATCCCCCCCCCCCCGCCCCGACGCGCCACCAATCCCACCCCATCCCCCATCCCCCGCTCCACCTGCCTCAAGTTCCTGTGAATCAAATATTATTTAAACCAAGGACCCGTAGAATTCAAACAGGGAGAGAAATAAGCAGTTTATTTGGACCGTTAATACGGCTCAAAGAAAGTTAATAACAAACACCGCTGTATCTATAAACTTATTGAAATGTTATTTCATTGTAAGTGTAAAAATCAGCATTCCAGCGCCACCAAACAAAAATACATAAAATAGCATCAAAAGAGAACCTTCAGTTTGCCTTCTAAATTTCAGCTTAAACTTTATGAACCTGAACATTTCACGGGTTTCCCTTATATGAAGATCTGGTTTTCTGATAACGTTGTAGAGGACGGAGAGAGGTGGGGGGAGGGGGTCGAAAATCTTCAAAATTGCGATAGCTCTTCTTTGCATTAATGTTGCCGTTGTTTAAGAAAAAAGAGATAACATTCCTTTATTTCCATGCATTAACATCTCCAGCTATGATTGATAAAGCTTCTCCTGCGCGCTGTGAACAACTCTCAAGGCTGTGGTTTATCTACGTGACTAATGCCTTTCTAATTTAGATTTGCACACACAGCTGTAGATGGAAAATTCAACGCTCAAAAGTGTTGGAGAAAAAAATGTCCACTCGTTCAGAGGCGAACTGAAGAGGGGTCTTGAGCTCAGTGTGAAGTAGTGACCATTTAGTGACTGCAATACGTCAAACGACACGACGTCCTGTCGTCCGTGACGTCTCATGACATTGCTCCAAATGGCCGATGCTTTTTACTCATGTAAAAGGGGTTACGGATTTGATTATCTGCAGCAAATCCGATCAGTGCAGCAATTCCGATAACTGCAGCAAATCCGACCACTGCAGCAAGTCCGATAACTGCAGCAAGTCCGACCACTGCAGCAAGTCCCATCACTGCAGCAAGTCCCATCACTGCAGCAAGTCCCATCACTGCAGCAAATCCGATCACTGCCTTCAGTTACAGCCTGTCTCATCGAGGTTTTGTTGTAGCTACAAAATTCTTGAATTTTAATCCAATTTATATATATTTTTTGGTGTTTATTACCGTAATAATTATAAGAATAGCGAAGACGTTGTTAAGCCGCTCGTCTCTTATGTTCTTTTAAATATAGACGTTATTTTAAGTGACGTGCTGAAGGAGAATTGGTGAATACGTGTCCCTGTTTTACGACACTCAACCGGGCGCCTGGCTGTCAGATGAGAGTGACTACATGTCCCCACAAGTGTTCTCTACCCTCAATAACATCCTCTTACACTTCAAGATCTAGCCCTCTCCTCCTCCCCCTCCATCCCCTGTCCCTCTCCCCTCCTCCCTACCCCCCCCCCCCCCCCCCCACAGAGGATATAAAAATCTATATACTTTGATATCCGGGAGCTGTATTCACACAAATGTTGATGTGTCTCGTCCTGTGTGTTGCTTCCCCCAGAGACCGCAGATATATCCACTATAAACTATAACAGAGATTTAGACTTACTGCGAACATGTGCATGTCAACACAAGGTAAGAATCAACTCATTAAAATCAGGCAGCATGCAATAAGAATCAATCAGTATTTGGTAAGAATCAATCAGTATTTGGTAAGAATCAATCAGTATGTGGTAAAAATCACTCATATATGGTAAGGCTCAATCTCTACGGTCGTTCGGTCTGTTGTGTATAACTCCGCAGACCCACTGGGGTTTCTACGAAATAGTACTCATAAAAGAGAGGGACTACTTTTTAAAACATCTGTGCCATAACAGACAGATCTCCTCAGAGATCAGCCATTTTATAACAACGGTATATGCTAAGAATCAATCAGTATACGGTAAGAATCAATCAGTATGTTGTAAGAATCAGTCAGTAGTCTGTAAGAATCAATTAATATTTGGCAGTAATCAGCATATGGTAAAATATAATCAGTATATGGTAAAATGTAATCAGTATATGGTCAAATATAATTAATATATGGTAAAATATGATCAGTATATGGTATAATGTAATCAGTATATGGTAAAATATAATCAGTATTTGGTAAGAATCCAGCCTTTCGGGCTTGACAAATCGTTACCCTTCTCACACGACGAAATATGTGACAACCCCTCCACCTACCCTTCCACCCCACCCTCTTTACCCCGTGGATTTGATATTTTCTAATCAATAAATAAAACAAAACAACAACAATTAATACAAAAACATCACAACTGTCGATTTTTAAATGTCGCAAAAGAAAAGGTTAAGCAAAAAAAAACAAAAACAAAAAAAAAACAAAAAAAAAAAAAACACAAAAAAAAAAAAAAAAACACGGATTCAGTTCAGATGTGCGCACCTGGGGCAGACACGCGCAGCTATAAATTCAAACCCTGATACCATACATGCAACGCACAATCACTCAACAGATTTCATAAAATCGGTCTACTTAATAAACCTCTTGCTTGCATCCTTTTTGCGACAAGGCGTTTTTTTCAAGAGGAATACTTATTTGCCCAACTGAGCTGACTTTGAAGTGCACCATCCCCTCCCCTCCCTACCTCCACCTCCAACCCACCCCTCCCCCCTCCTCCAAAGATTGGGATAGTGTTATATATTTTTTTCTTTATTTGAAATACAATTCCCTTTAATAGTTCATTTGAATTATTATATGACTTCTTTGTTTTTCACTGGTTGAGGGTAAAATTTGAAAAACAGCCGTTATACTGTTCAAACAACTTTAGTTCAGTGCTTGTTTTAAGATGAACGAAGGCAAAAAGTTCACGATTTAAAAAAAAATACTTAAGCTGGTTGCAATGTCCACAGACGATCGACGACGGGATGGAGGTGGAGGATGTTGGAACTTGATTGGGAGCAGGGGAGGCAGGGAGGAGAGGGGGGAGGGCCTGGATGGTGGTGAGTGACTTCAGCTGTAGATAGGAAGTATTGCTTAGTTTTTTTATATATATTTAAATTTTATATATATATATATATATGGGTGTAGGAAAAATGCCACCGGAAAAAATGGCACCGGAGAAACTGGCACAGGAAAAAATGGCACTTTTGAACATACGGAAAAATGGCACTTTTAAGGCACATGTATATTAAACCCTGAATAAAAAAAATAGAATTTCAGTTAAGAAAAGAATCAATTCACATATCAATGACCACTTTTTTTAAAGTTACACAAACAACTCGATGCACATTTACGTTACGTTCAATTTTCACGTAACGTTTTATCTACGGGAATGTATAACAGTATTACTCACTGGGGTTCCGTTATGGTCCTTTAGCCTTACCCTGAACGTTTTCCAGAGGTATCCGCAGGGTTCCTTTCCCCATAACTCTGGACATTTCTTTGATAAACTTCTTATATAAACGCATGTATATCGCAGTGTTTTTACTCAGAAATGCTAAAATTTTTTGGTGAACTGTTAAAATGGAAATAATTCAGTGAAAACTTAAATTATATAAATCGTACGTAATATAATTGAAGAGGACATTTTTATCTAAACTATGGACCTTGTAATAAATAAATGATAAATGAAATTAAGTGAAATTTAATTTACAATTTTATGTAAAATATGTAATAGGCAAAACTTTTCTATTGCTAAAGTATGAAGTGAAGTAAATAAAATAATAGAAAATGTTAGAAACAAAGGTGCCATTTTTTCCGTTGTTTCAAAAGTGCCATTTTTTCCGGTGCCATTTTTTCCAGTGTCATTTTTCCGGTGCCATTTTTTCCGGACACCACACACACACACACACACACATATATATATATATATATATATATATATATATATATATATATATATATATATATATATATATATATATATATATATATATATATATATATTCAATTTCTCTCGTTTTATGCCTTCCCTCTCACGTTGTTCTTCAATTAACTTCTGCCCCACACCAGCTGCTTACTTATTTTATAGTCAATAGTTTGTTATATTTATACCATCAACGTTGTTTTCAATTTCTAATAAATAACTACGGTGTGAAGTAAAACTTTGTTGCTCCTGTCAAATTCCTGTCCTATTCAAACTTTGAATAATGATAACAGCAGGAAAAAAGATTTTTTTTTTTTCAATTTGATTTCCACATGTTACCGGCATACTATATATATATATATATATATATATATATATATATATATATATATATATATATATATATATATATATATATATATATATATATATATATATATATTATAGCATATTTAGGTAAAAATATATGTGTCATTTTGAACAAGTGAAATTGAAACAGACAAATGAACGCTCCCGGAGTGTCGTTTCACAGGAAAATTGTATAGAAATTGAATAAAATTTGGGGTTATGTTTTAAGAGAGCATAAATTGGCCTTTATGGTTCTACGACCACTGGACAACGAAAATAATGAAGGGTTTTTTAAATTTCAAGATGTCACATCTGGGAACAAAGAAAATATAAAAAAAAAATAAGACGTCAAGTTTAGTTCAATTCGTTTTTTACTTTATCAATTTATCTACAGCTAGAAAATAAAACAAATAAAGAAAGAAAAAATAAATAAGGAATTGAGGGCAGATCATATTTTACCAAAAATTCAAACGTGGGTCCAACTTGTCTGTGATTAGAAGAAAGAGACGGACGAGAGAGTGGGGACAAGGCCA
>OX457029.1:66981921-67040424 GCA_949752745.1 Protula sp. h YS-2021 | reverse complement strand
AGACATGGCGAAGAGAGAGAAGAGAGAGAGAGAGAGAGAGAGAGAGAGAGAGAGAGAGAGAGAGAGAGAAAAGAGAGAGAGAGAAAGAAAGAAAGAAAGAGAGAGAGAGAGAGAGAGAGAGAGAGAGAGAGAGAGAGAGAGAGAGAGAGAGAGAGAGGAGAAGTGTGTGTATGTGTGTGTGCGTGTGTGTGTTGGGTGTGTGTGAGAGAGAGAGAGAGAGAGAGAGAGAGAGAGAGAGAGAGAGAGAGAGAGAGAGCAAAATTATGGGACAAAAGTATACGAAATATTAAAACGTTAAGGCCCTGGCTAGTGTATAAACACGAAGGGTGGCATTTCTTCCAATATCATACTTTTTTTCACTCTTATCATTGAAAATGCAATTGATTTCTGTTCTGATGAGCAATGCGTGACGTCAGACCTTAGGAATTGTTCGATATCTCCTTTCATCTTGTCACTGATCTCCAATAAATAAATAAATAATAAAAATAAATTGCTTAAAAAAACAAAGTGGGGAAAAGAAAGATATTGGATTTACATTAGAACATGCAATGCCCTGGATCTTGCACGTAACTAATTTATGTCATAATTGATTTTCTGGGTTCATTTATTAATTGAAATACCATTCCCTATTCAATACACATTCCTCAGTAAATTGCTTTACATGGAGAGGGGGGGAGGAGGGGAGGGAGGAGGAGGGGTGAGGGGTAGCTATTTGAAGCTCATGCTTGTGACAATCAAGGACCAAGGTCTCATCGTTAAATGCATAGAGGGGGGGGGGGGGGCGGGGCGGAGGAGGGGGGGGGGGGAGAAAGGGGGCTTCGTCAGCGGAAAGGGAAATGGAGAAAATGGAAACGCCGCGCAGATTTTGAAATGTTTGGGAGGTGGGTGAGTTCATCAAAGGGTCACGCTTGAAGCTCGCTTTTGAGGCTCACTTTTGAGGCTCACTTTTGATGCTCACTTTTGATGCTCACTTTTGAGTCATGATATACTTGGATCTGGAGAATAAACATGTTTTATTTCCCACTATAAAACCGAATAAAAGTCATTTCGTCAATTGCGAGTAACCATGACACACACGTATTTTGACTAAGAATCCCAATTTTAAGCATAAAAGTGTAGAATTCAGCAAGGCACGTGACCGATTGATATATTGAGCTATTGTTGTTGTCTTGATTTTCCCCCTTCTGCAAAATTAATGTCGCCAAGTGAAATAATATAATAATAATAATAATAATAATAATAATAATAATAATAATAATAATAATAATAATAATAATAATAATGGTCGAATGCCGCTCGCAATTAAAGGTGATTAGAGCAGTGTTATTAATAGGTGACATGACTAGAGCAGCACAGTGGATTTTTTTTTGAAAACGTAATTTTTTAATTTTTTTTTTACCTTTTACATGGTGTACAAAAATAAATATGTGACATTCTTCAAACTGCAATCCCATTCTTTATTCGTTGTAAGGCGATTGTGATCTTTTGTAACATTTTTTACTTCCAGAACTGATAACCTGTTTTTTTCTGCTCCAATCCCCCACAGACGAAACCCTGGGGTCATTTATCGTGATACTTGAACCAAAATGAATCATCACTATTCTAACCTGTTGCAGACCGACCACAGCAGTTACCGCCCGTGATCACCACGCGGCCGCAGAACAAGACACTGTATGAGGGTGAGAGTACGACGCTGGAGTGCCGCGTGCTGGACATGAGCACGACGATCCCGCACGTGCAGTGGGTGAAGCACTTCAAGAAGAACGGCTCGTGGGTGACGGCCGACGAGAACGGGCGCGACACGTACAACGTCAACGTCGTGCAGGTGAGAGCGGGGATGGCGCGCGGCGTGGATGAGAGCGGGGATGGCGCGGCGTGGATGAGAGCGGGGATGGCGCGCGGCGTGAATGGGAGCGGGGATTGCGCGCGGCGTGGATGAGAGCGGGGATGGCGCGGTGTAGATGAGAGCGGGGATGGCGCGGCGTAGATGAGAGCGGGGATTGCGCGCGGTGTGGATGAGAGCGGGGATGGCACGGTGTAGATGAGAGCGGGGATGGCGCGGGGCGTGGATGAGAGCGGTGATGGCGCGGTGAAGGTGAGAGCGGGGATGGCGCGCGGTGTGGATGAGAGCGGGGATGGCGCGCGGCGTGGATGAGAGCGGAGATGGCGCGCGGTGTGGATGAGAGCGGGGATGGCGCGCGGCGTGGATGAGAGCGTGGATGGCGCGGTGTAGATGGGAGCGGGGGTGGCGCGGCGTAGATGGGAGCGGGGGTGACGCGACGTGGATGAGAGCGGGGATGGCGCGGTGTTGGTAGGGCAACGTGGCACCGGGAAGCCGGTGGAGGGACATGGGGGAGGAGGAGAGTTGGGGATATGGAGGGCCGTGAGCGAGGGTACGAACTTTGATGGTGGGTGGGTCTGAGTTTTGGGGGAGGGGCGGGTTGTGGGGGGGGGGGGGAGGAGCTGTGACTTTGAACAGGCATACGAAGTTTGGAGGTGGGTGACGTCAGAGAGATAGAACAATACTTTTGTTGCTCTTTTACATGACATTAATTAAGCGAGACCTCGTGTGCTAGCGCTTATATCCAAAATAATTAATAAACTCCCTCTACCCTCCCCCTTCCCCCTCCCCCTCCCCCTCTTCCTCGTACCCTTCCCCACTCTTGACGTAAAAGGTTTTCATGTCTGATCTATATCTTTTGGATAATTGGTTATTGGTGTCACATGCACGTGTGATGTCAATTACAGGTATTAAGTGCGAGAGGGGGGGAGGGAAAGAAAGAAAGAAAGAAAGAAAGAGAGAGAGAGAGAGAGAGAGAGAGAGAGAGAGAGAGACTAAACAAACAAACAAACAAACAAACAAACAAATAATAATAATAATAATAATAATAATAATAATAATAATAATAATAATAATAATAATAATAATAATCGGAAACTTGCGAGCAAAGTACACTGCTGATTATGCAGGACAACATGGGCCGTCCGGAGAATCCAGGCTTGCTCCAGTTAGACAACGTGACGATGGAGGACGCCGGCTGGTACACGTGTATCGCCATGAACCCGTACGGAAAATACATGCTCAAGCAATGGATCTTCGTGTTGCCAGGTGCGTTACCCTAGTAACTGTTGTTAAGATAGACAGCGGCGTGGGAACGGGAGTGGGATGTTCCATTGAAATATGCTGCATTGTGCTCTTTTTATGAAAACATTCATTGGAGAAGGTTTTAGTTTTTTTCTGTGACGTTTTGCAGCAAGGAAACTATATATACAAAAAAAACTGAATGCTGTTTTTTAGCCCAGCTTACGTTACACGTAAGCTGGGGTATTCCTATCGGTTTGCGGGCGGTGTCCGTTAGTTAGTTAGTTAGTTAGTTAGTTAGTTAGTTAGTTAGTTAGTTAGTTGTTTATTTAGTAAACTTTGGTTCAAAATGCATCTCCTCCTACAATTTTGATCCGATGTCATTTATTTTTGGTGTGAGGTATCCCTAAGGGGTCGTGCATACGGCTTGTGCTTTTCTAGTCGATCGGGTGATTTTTGAATTTTTGGCGAATTTTTAAAGAAAAAATTTTAAAATGTATCTCCTCCTACATTTTTGACCCGATGTCATTTATTTTTGGTATGAGGCACCCCTAAAGGGTCGTGCATACGGCTTGTGCTTTTTTAGTCGATCGCGCAATTTTTGTATTTTTGGGGAATTTTTAAAGCAAAATTTTCGAAAATAATTCAAAATGCATCTACTCCTACAATTTTGATTCGATGTCATTTATTTTTGGTGTGAGGCATCCCTAAGGAGTCGTGCATACGGCTTGTGCTTTTTTAGTCGATCGGGTGATTTTTGAATTTTAGGGGAATTTTTAAAGAAAAAAATTTAAAATGTGTCTCCTCCTACATTTTGACCCGATGTGATTTATTTTTGGTATGAGGCACCCCTAAAGTGTCGTGCATACGGCTTGTGCTTTTCTAGTCGATCGGGTGATTTTTTAATTTTTGGGGAATTTTTGAAGAAAAAAATTTAAAATGTATCTCGTCCTTCATTTTTTATCCGATGTCTTTTTTTTTAGCCCAGTTTGCTTTTTAGCCAACAGGGCTATACAGATGGGGGCAAGTATCGTCCGTCTGTCCGTCCGTCCGTCCGTCCGTCTGTCCGTCCCGCGACCGTTAAAAGTGGAATAACTTTTTTATTTTTTATCCGATTCTTACCAAATTTTAAACACGAGTTCCTAACCCTTTAATGCATTAGGAAATATTTTTATTTTTGCGGTTTAAACCATTTTTGGTGATTTTATTGCCAATTTGGGCAAAATACGAAAAAACCTATCTAGTCCCTCATTTTTCATCGGAAGATTCCGAAATTTTTTATGAAGAAACTAGGACTAAGGGGTAAAAAAAGTACTTTTTTCGATTTTTGAATTTCGCCTTATTTTTGAATCTACTGAGCTTCAAAGTTTGCAACTTCTAAAAATTGGCAAATTTCCAATTTTTTCTTCTGAACAAAGTAGTTAAAGTGGAATATCGTTTTTATTTTTTATCCGATTCGTACCAAATTTTTTACACGAGTTTTTAACCTTCTACTGCATTAGGATTTTTTTTTATTTTTTGGTTTAAACCATTTTTGGCGATTTTATTGCCAATTTGGGCAAAATACGAAAAAACCTATCTAGTCCCTCATTTTTCATCGGAAGATTCCGAAATTTTTCATGAAGAAACTAGAACTAAGGGGTGAAAAAAGTTCTTTTTTCGATTTTTGAATTTCGCCTTATTTTTGAATCTACTGAGCTTCAAAGTTTGCAACTTCTAAAAAGTGGCAAATTTCCATTTTTTTTTCTTAACAAAGTAGTTAAAGTGGAATATCTTTTTTATTTTTAATCCGATTCGAACCAAATTTTAAACGCGAGTTTTTAACCTTCTACTGCATTAGGAATTTTTTTTTATTTTTTGGTTTAAACCATTTTTGGCGATTTTATTGCCGATTTGGGCAAAATACGAAAAAATCTATCTAGTCCCTCATTTTTCATCGGAAGATTCCGAAATTTGTTATGAAGAAACTAGAACTAAGGGGTGAAAAAAGTCTATTTTTCGATTTTTGAATTTCGCCTTATTTTTGAATCCACTGAGCTTCGAAGTTTGCAGCTTTTAAAAAATTGGAAATTTCCATTTTTCTTCTTAAAAAAGCAAAGTTTCAATTTGCAGAGGGGCACAATATGTTACATGCAAGTACTTTTGGTTGGACTTTTCAGTAATTTTGTTGTCAGTAGGTCATTTCTATGATATTTTCAAGTGGGCGATAATAGGGAACATTGGGCGATAAAGCAAGAAAGTTGTAATTTTCGCTTTAAAAGTGCAGGGATCAATTCTATGTCCCGAAAATATGATAAATATGATATTTTTCGGATGGGCGATAATAGGGAATATTGGTCGATACTGCAAGAAAGTTGTAATTTTCGCTTTAAATGTGCAGGAAACAATTCTAGGACCCGAAAATATGATAAATATAATATTTTTCGGGTGGGCGATAATAGGGAATATTTTGCGATAATGCAAGAAAGTTGTAATTTTCGCTTTAAAAGAGCAGGAATCAATTCTATGACCCGAAAATATGATAAATATGATATTTTTCGTGTGGGCGATAATAGGGAGCATTGGGCGATAATGCAAGAAAGTTGTAATTTTCGCTTTAAAAGTGCAGGGATCAATTCTATGACCCGAAAATATGATAAATGTGATATTTTTCGGGTAGGCGATAATAGGGAATATTGGGCGATAATGTAAGAAAATTGTAATTTTCGCTTTAAAAGAGCAGGAATCAATTCTATAACCCGAAAATATGATAAATGTGATATTTTTCGTGTGGGCGATAATAGGGAACATTGGGCGATAATGCAGGAAAGTTGTAATTTTCGCTTTAAAAGTGCAGGAATCAATTCTGTGACCCGAAAATATGATCAATGTGATATTTTACGGGTGGGCGATAACAGGGAATATTGGGCGATGAAGCAAGAAAGTTGTAATTTTCGCTTTAAAAGTGCAGGAAACAATTCTAGGACCCGAAAATATGATGAATATAATATTTTTCGTGTGGGCGATAATAGGGAACATTGGGCGATAATGTAAGAAAGTTGTAATTTTCGCTTTAAAAGAGCAGGAATCAATTCTATAACCCGAAAATATGATAAATATGATATTTTTCGGATGGGCGATAATACGGAATATTGGGCGATAATGCAAGAAAGTTGTAATTTTCGCTTTAAAAGTGCAGGGATCAATTATATGTCCCGAAAATATGAAAAATATGATATTTTTTGGATGGACGATAATAGGGAACATTGGGCGATAATGCAAGAAAGTTGTAATTTTCGCTTTAAAAGTGCAGGAATCAATTCTATGACCAGAAAATATGATAAATGTGATATTTTTCGTGTGGGCGATAATAGGGAGCATTGGGCGATAATGCAAGAAAGTTGTAATTTTCGCTTTTAAAGTGCAGGAATCAATTCTGTGACCCGAAAATATGATCAATGTGATATTTTACGGGTGGGCGATAACAGGGAATATTGGGCGATAAAGCAAGAAAGTTGTAATTTTCGCTTTAAAAGTGCAGGAAACAATTCTAGGACCCGAAAATATGATAAATATAATATTTTTCGTGTGGGCGATAATAGGTAACATTGGGCGATAATGTAAGAAAGTTGTAATTTTCGCTTTAAAAGAGCAGGAATCAATTCTATAACCCGAAAATAGGATAAATGTGATATTTTTCGGATGGGCGATAATAGGGAATATTGGGCGATAATGCAAGAAAGTTGTAATTTTCGCTTTAAAAGTGCAGGAATCAATTCTATGACCCGAAAATATGATAAATGTGATATTTTTCGGGTGGGCGAAAATAGGGAATATTGGGCGATAATGTAAGAAAATTGTAATTTTCGCTTTAAAAGTGCAGGAATCAGTTCTGTGACCCGAAAATATGATAAATATGATATTTTTCGGATGGTCGATAATAGGGAACATTGGGCGATAGTGCAAGAAAGTTGTAATTTTCGCTTTAAAAGTGCAGGAAACAATTCTATGACCCGAAAATATGATAAATGTGATATTTTTCGTGTGGGCGATAATAGGGAACATTGGGCGATAATGTAAGAAAGTTGTGATTTTCGTTTTAAAAGTGCAATAATCAATTCTATGACCCGAAAATATGATAAATATGATATTTTTCGTGTCGGCGATAATAGGGAACATTGGGCGATAATGCAAGAAAGTTGTAATTTTCGCTTTAAAAGTGCAGGAATCAATTCTATGACCCGGAAATATGATAAATGTGATATTTTTCGGGTGGGCGATAATAGGGAATATTGGGCGATAATGCAAGAAAGTTGTAATTTTCGCTTTAAAAGTGCAGGAAACAATTCTAGGACCCGAAAATATGATAAATATAATATTTTTCGGGTGGGCGATAATAGGGAACATTGGGCGATAATGTACGAATGTTGTGACCCGCGCATCAAGACAACCTAAGGAAACTTGTGCACTTGTCCAAAATAAGTACGAAAGTAAAATAAACATGCGCATTGGTCTGGAATAAGAACCGCGCATTAATCTTTATTAAGTTAAATAAACATGTGCACTGTTCCAAAATGAGAGCCGCGCATCAACGCAAATTAAATAAACATGCGCACTTGTCTGAATTAGAACCGCGCATCGAGGCAAGTTACATAAATATGCGCACTGGTCCGAAATGCCAGCGTTGTTTGAAGGTATCTATGGCAATCTATCCAGTCTACCAGATATACAAAAAATCTGTTCCCCATTTTTCTGGGAAAGAAATCTTTGTATGCATTTATCGGTCTATGTTCTGGTCCGGTGCTAAATTAATTATTGAGCTAGCTCTTTGCCGTCTCATCTTTTGAAGCTTGATATTTCAGGGAAATTCCTTCGCTCATGCACGCTGGAATGGGTCTTATTGCTTTTCGTAAGCTGGGACTTTGTCCTTGGACAAACTTGTTATGACCAATCATAAGAGATAGGTTTTGTTTCGTATGGCTTGAAAAATGAGTAAAATTGCTATGCACATGGCTGCCACATTTCTGGAAAGTCCTGGAATTTTCACAGCGAAAAAGCGTGGCAACCATGTATGCATTGCCAACTGTTGTTCGTGTTTGTGTGCATGTGTTTGTTTAATGTGTTTGTTTGCATGTGTTTGTTTGCATGTGTTGTTTACATGCGTTTGTTTCCATGCGTTTGTTTACATGTATTTGTTTCCATGTATTTGTTTCCATGTGTTTGTTTACATGCATTTGTTTCCATGTGTTTGTTTCCATGTATTTGCTTCCATGTGTTTGTTTACATGTGTTTGCTTACATGTGTTGCCTACATGCGTTTGTTTACAGCCCCCAACGGTACGACGCCGTCTGAGTTCGTCCCGACAGGACTTCCGGTGCACCCGTCGTCAGACGACATGCTCCACGTGATCGGCGGCATCGGTCTCGCGGTCGTCTTCGTCGTCGTTCTTGTCGTCATCGTGCTGTGCGTCTTCTGCCAGCGACGGCACAAGTACGCGCGGGGACCGCTCATTATTCCGCACCCCGACGTGGAGAATGAACTCTACACGCGACTTCCCAATGGCGACTTCTACATCACCCCGGACCAGTGGGAGTTTGATCGCAAACAGTGAGTTCTATTGACATAATATATTTTATATATTATATATTATAAATCTTTTTTTTATATATCATTGTTTATTTTTGTTTTAGAATGACGAGACTTAATATTAAAAAGAAAATTATTTGGATAAATAACTATCTACGTCAACGGAACCCCCCACGAACCCCCCCCCCCCCACTAAAAAAAAAAATAATAATAAATAAAAAAAAAAAAATAAAAATAAAAATAAAAAATAAAATGATAAGTAGATTAAGGAGATAAAATATATAATAAATAAAATAGAATTTGTATGTTTACCATGCCCTGTTGTGTTTTTCAGTATTTGCGATTTAACTGGTGTGATGAAATTAAAAAAAAAAAAAACAGTTATAATGTTTGCAAAAAAAAACAAAAAAAAACAAAAAACAAACAGCTGTAGTGATTGATGTCGCTTTGTGTGTTCAAGCCTCACGCTGGGTGAGAAGCTGGGTGAGGGCTGCTTTGGTCAGGTTGTCAAGGGCTACGTTGTGACGTCAGTGAGTTTTATCAAAGACCCAACAGTGGCTGTAAAAATGCTCAAAGGTGAATTGAAACTGCTACAGAATTTCTGTGTCGAAATATGTCAAAAATCTCCCCTGCCCCAATAAAAAAAAAAGGAAAGAAAAGTGAAATGCAGCGTGTGCCGTTTTCAGATATTGTCGTAGTTTGACATGATTTACTGTACGGTTTGTGATATTTAAACTTCACTGGCAAATGTGAAAAAAAAAAAAAAGATTGTTCATTTTCGGTCGGAAGTTCAATTTGATGGTCATAAAATAAATTAAAGTATATCAGTTTAAAGGGCTGTGTAAATTCAACGTATTCAAGACCCGATAAGTGTCAACAGCTTTTAGAACCTTTGATGTTCAGTTTGCACTTTAGTGTGTTTTATGTATTTTTGTTTCTATTTATATCGTATTGTACGTTGCTAGGCGACGCGTCGGAAGCGGAACTGGCCAATCTCGTGCAGGAAATGGATACAATGAAGAACATCGGACAACACATCAACATTATCAACTTCCTGGGGTGCTGTACACAAGACGGTAAGCATGACGCGGGGGGGGGGGGGGGGTGGAGGGGTGGAGGTGGGGGGGGGGAGGGTTAGAGGGCCACACATCAACATTATCAACTTCCTGGGGTGCTGTACACAAGATGGTAAGCCGGACGCGGGGGGGGGGGGTGAAGGGGGGTGGTGGAGGGGTGGGGGTGGTGGGGGGGGTTAGAGGGCCACACATCAACATTATCAACTTCCTGGGGTGCTGTACGCAAGACGGTAAGCCGAGCGCAGCGTGGGGAGGAGGGGGAGGGAGGAGGGGAGGGGGTAGTGGAGGGGTGGTGGTGGTGGGGGGAGGGGGTTAGAGGGCACCCATCATCACATCAACATGATCAACTTCCTGGGGTGTTCCTAGCAAGGCGGTGAGCATGGGGAAGGGGGTTCGGGGCGCGGGGGGGGGGGGGGTTGGGGGTGGGGGAGGGGGGTGAGTCAAAGGGCAGTGATTTTACTCCATCAACTTGATGGTTGGGAGACAGCTGTGTGGATGTTTTCTTGTGACATACTACGCAAACCTGGGAAGTTGTCAAAAATATCTTCCTGTCTGATTGATAAAAACTATTCGATTGATTGATCGACTGAAAGTGACACATAAAGTGTTCAAAAGATCAAAAAAAGTCCAGTTTTACCTTATATTGAACTCTTCGAAGCAATGTAACTGACTGATTGATCGATAATTCAGGACCGCTGTACGTCATTGTGGAATTCGCGCCGCACGGGAATTTACGAGACTTCCTGAAGCACCACCGACCGGAGTCCCTCTCCGGACATCACCCAGAGAGCCGCGCACTGAAGCCCGTCTCCGAAAAGAACCTCATTTCCTACGCATTCCAAGTCGCCAGAGGAATGGAATATTTAGCCAGCAATAAGGTAAATTCCTCCAGTAACGTTATTTATGTCCAGTTTTGTATTCTGTGGGAATTTCATGTGGTTGCGTATGAGTGCATTGTGACATTTGAAGATGGTCGCAGTCAGTGTGCGCTCTTACGCTGAAATTTGAAGAATACTTTCGCTGTCAAGGAAACAGATGCATAACAACAAAAATCACTAAAACATTAAGGCAAAACAATGGATTTCCGATCATGAACACCACCTTGGAGCCCCCCAGATCGTTCTTATTATCCGCGAATAATGAATGGTCAATTAGACTGACAATTTAGACAAAGAGAGAGAGAGAGAGAGAGAGAGAGAGAGAACTGTTTGATATTTGTTTGCAGATAATCCACCGTGATTTGGCGGCCAGGAACGTGCTGGTTGGGGAAGGAGAGGTGATGAAAATAGCCGATTATGGACTGGCCAGGAACGTGGCCCATGCCGACTACTACAGAAAAACCACTAACGTGAGCACCACTAATAATAATAATAATAATAAGAATAATAATAATAAGAATAAGAATAAGTGTAATAATAATAATAATAATAATAATAATAATAATAATAATAATAATAATAATAATAATAATAATAATAATAATAATAATAATAAGTGTAATAATAATAATAATAATAATAATAATAATAATAATAATAATAATAATAAATGATGAAGAAGAATGATAATCGGTAAATGATAAATATCAAGAAATAGATAAAGAAATAAACAAATATTAATAAGAACGATATATATCAACCTTTGTAAGACAATCTGATGATGTCGTTAATAAAATATCCAGACTGACAAGTAATAGTGAAAACCTGCAAGAAAAAAAAAAAAAAAAATTAAGAGTCGGACATTTTATATTGTTGTCCAGGGCTTACTTCCGGTGAAATGGATGGCGCCCGAGGCGATGTTTGACGGCAAGTACGACACGAAGAGCGACGTGTAAGCGTTATCGCCTCGCTAATACTCTCTACTTTAAAAATCTCATGTCAAGGGTGACGTGTGAATGTTATCGCCCCACTAATTAACATCTCGTGTCGTGTGAATCTTCGTAAGAGAAACCATTTGATATATATATATATATTAATCAATAAATTAATCACATTGAAGGCTTAAAAATAGTCGAAAATACAAAAATTCAAAAAATAAAAAGGAAAAAGCATCGTTTCCCCTGGCATTGACTGTCCTCATGCCAAATGTCAAGAATTTGTAGCAGGAAACACATGTTTTTTTTTTTTTTTGTTTTTTTTTTTTTTGTTTTTTTTTTTTTTGGCAAACGAGGGTTTTTTATTTAAAATTAGGGAAAATTGTTGGAATCGTCTAAGTAAAATAATGACCTGCCAAAATCAGACAATGATAACAGTAAGAACAGCACCGGAAGTACAGTCGATTGTGTGGCTCGACATTTGCAGGTGGTCCTACGGCGTGTTGCTCTGGGAGATCTTCTCGTTCGGTGGCAACCCATATCCCTCCGTGCCAGTGGCTGATCTGTTTCCGTTGCTAGGTGACGGCCATCGCATGGAAAAACCCCCGGCAGCCTCGATCCCAATGTAAGTACACACCGGAATGAAACGTGAAGAGAAAATTATATCAGCCGAGTGGGTTGCATCGTTTATAATCCCAACTGACCCTTTCTGCTTCCCAAGGACAGAATGGAAGACCGCAAAACTCAATGAGGACTCGTAGTTCACAGTTAAAAAGTGCTTGATTTTGATTGGCGTATTTGATAATGATTGACATGCTCGATTTTGAGGCGTGCTTGTTACTGATTGACGTTCTTCGATTTTGATTGGCGTGCTTGTTACTGATTGACGTGCTCGATTTTGATTAGCGTGCTTGCTACTGATTACCTGCTTACTTCTGATTGGCCATTTTAGCCCCTTTTGTCAGTGATTGTCATGCCTGATTGTTGACTGGCGTGCTTGAAGCTGATTGATGTGCTTGTTGTGAGTCGTTGCCATGCTGGATTTTGATTGGCGTGTTGGATGATGATTGACAGGTACCAGCTGATGCTGAAATGCTGGCAGCTGCGGCCAGACGACAGGTGCGACTTCCCACAGATTGTGTTCAGGCTGGAGGACATGCTGCTCAAGGCATCTGATACGGTACGTCATCGTGACGTCACAAGACATTCCAGACAAAAAAATGGAAAGAAAAGCAATTCCATATTATTTTAATTACGACGTTGGTGGGGAGGGGGGGGGGGGGGGTGGGAGGGAGAAGGAGGAGGGGAGGAAGGGGGCTGGATATGCCCACCGTGAAAAATAGAGATTTTGTGCATTTCTACTTTTAACTCTTATGAAGATTCGACCGCGGACAAAAGGTTTCTCTAGTATCTTAAAAAGAAGACGAAATGATTGAATATATGAAATCAAAAAGTTGTTTGCAACATTGCAGTGTAAAGACATACGATTGAGTAAACAAAACAACTGTTTATTTGTGAACTTATTCACTTATTTATTTGTTTTCTTACTTAATAGACATATTTAAACCTGACGGCGGAGATTCAAGCGGAGAGCGATTCTCTGGAGGATGACGTCTTTGAACAGGAGCCGAACACCCGCTCGTTTGTGCCGAACCACCCTCGCCGTTCCGACTCCCAGTACAGCAGCCTCACGCAGTCGACGAGTGAGAGTAGCGTGGATCGGCCCTGTGTGGAGGGCAACTACTTGGAGCCGTGCGCGCGGGGTGGTGGCGGCGGCGGCGAGGTGGGAGGGGCCAGACACAAACGGAGCGCCGCCCACATGGCGCCGACGAAGCCCCGCCCACAGCGCGTCATTCACTATGCTCAGCTGCACGGGGCGGAGCGACGGCGCGCCAGCGACACGTGTAGTGACGTCGGCGGCTCGTGCGATGACGAGACGTCACGCGGCAGTGACACGGACACAAACAGCCAGCTGGAAGTGACGTTCTTGTCGCCAGAGCCACCGCAACGTCAAATCTCGTGTCCGCAAGCTGAAATCTCGTGTCCGCACGAGATTTCCCTGTCCCGCCCCGATCATTGCAGTATTCCAGCAGGACCAATCAGGATCCCGCCCAGTCACGTGATTAACAGTTTGCCGCGGAGAAAACAAAACGGCATCTCAAAACAGTTTCCTGCTGTCGAAGAAAATTGCTATAGCAACCAGGATACTATGTTTGCAAACAACAGTTGCCATGGTTACCAACGCGATAATGTAAATAATCAAATCCATGACAAGCTCATGTCTCACAAACCGGAGAAATCTCGCAATGTCATGCGAACTGGACAGAACGGGAAGGATGCGGCGAGAGTTGGCGGCTGTGACTGTCGCCATGGAGATCACCATGCTAGTCAGGCGCACGGGAGTACGAGCGCGCAACCGCTGCTAAGCAGCGGCGACGAGGACTGCTCTTGTCGCCACGACCTCTCTCTCGCCACCCTGGAAGGGGACTCGCTAGACGAGTCCGATTATAATGTCCCCGAGATGTTGAAAGCCAAGCACGGAATGCGACAGTCGGAGGTGCACGTCATGTACAGCAGTGAGAGGGCCGAGTGCGTTGTGCTGACGTAACGAAGGCTGTGTTCCGAATGCTCGGGAAGAACTGGGTCCGACTGCAGCTTTGGCTGAGATTATGACGTCACGCCCTTGAATCACATTTTTTTTTATTGAAGGGAAATTTGTGTGCACGTTATTGACTTATAACTGGAAGCCGTGCGACCACACTAGGGCGCCGGAAGTAGGGGGGGGGGGGGATCCCGGTCGGAGGATGGGGAAGGAGGGGGGGTAGGGTGGGGTAGGAGAAGTCCACATTTACACGGATCCGGATGTTTTAGATGGGGAATGACAAGTATTTAAGTTCTTCTTGGGTAGTTAGATCATAGGTGGGGGTGGGGGGATGAAGTGGGGGGGGGGGGCGGGGAGGAGGGAGCGAGAGCAGTGCCTTCCCGTCCTCCCCCCTCCATCATTCTCCTTTCCTTCCTCTATCCTCCTACTCTCTCCCCCACACGCAAGCTACATTTTTTTTCAACTTAAACTTTGAATAATAGAACTTGTCTAAATGGGAATAAAAGTTGTAATCCAGTGAAAGTGTGAAGTGTTCATGCAAGTTTAATAGACCTAGTAGTTTCCTATAAATAGCCAGACTTAATTTACTTCATTTCATGGGAATGGCGGGGGGGGGGGGGGGGGGGAGGGCGGAGCGGAGGGGGGAGGGAGGAGATTGTCATGTGAAGGTCGCTGATTGAGGTGTTTCAGTATTTTATGCCGGTAGCATGGTTTTTGATTTAGGGAGTTGCAAAAAATAATAATGCATCGAGAAGTTCTTACTGGTGTGAAGTTCCCAAAAAAACAAACGGTGACACACGAAGGTCAGGGTCATCCGTATGAGGTGACACGCAAGCGTCAAGGTCACCATCACAAGGTGGCACACAAAGATCAGGGTCACCCACACGAGGTGACAAAGGCTCGTGTTCACATGTGACTTCTTTCTCTTTTTCGCTTTTGCTCAAGATATTTGCATTTTAGCCGTTTTCAAGAGTAAGTTTTTTTCCTCTGTGTGTGACCAAAAACAAGCCAAGAAAAAATATATTGTCACAAAGTGCCATATTTTTATTTCATCAAAATTCCAAGAAACTTTTTATTGTAATTGCAACTTGGAATCGAAATTGCAATTGACTTTTTCAAAACTTATGTGAGAGAAATGCATATCATCTAATACACATCAAGTTAGTTAGTCGTTAGTTCTTCCTTGTGCCTCCAGTGTTTATTTTACAGGCTGCGTTACGTCACAGGCTTTCAGTTATTATAGAAAAATGGTTGCTAGGCTACCACAGGTGCTTGTTTTGAAATGTGATTGTTTTGTTGCCAAGTGATAAATGGCGTCATCATCGTGACGTCATATTGAGGTGATATGAGTTTATGGTTGATAATGTTGTATAAGAAATATCATTTATTTCTTTTGCAAAATGTATAGAATTAATGACTCCAATGATTACAATTATTTTTTATTATTATTGGAAACTAGATACAATTGTAGATAAAAAAAATCACATGGTCTTTTGCACATGTTTAGTGGTTGTTGTTTATAATTAAGAGTTTATTGTGAAAATCAATTTTCCGATGTATGTATAAAGCGGAACAGTTTCAAAAGTACCCCCCTCCCCCCCCCCCCCCCCCCCCCCCCGCCCAACCCTTATCTGAAAAATGTTCAAATGTCAAATAATTAGGTCAAACCGTTATTCGTTAAAGGTTACTCATTTCTGTATTGCCTCTGTCGTAGTTTTCACTGATGCCCTCCCCCCACCCCAGTCTGGCCCCTCCTCCTCACCCCTACCCCCTACTCCCTACTCCCTCCCTCCTCCCCCCTCCCCTCTCTCACCCTCCATATGGACATACATTAGTTTCACTGTAGAATTCTTTGATTTTTCTTTCGTTTGTTCGCGATGCATTGACACCTACCCTTGTGTTCACTGGTTTATGATGTTTCTTTTTTTGTCGGGCCTGTCTTATCACATCAATAGAGGGGCATCCGTCGTCTGTATGTACGTGTGTTCGTGTGTCAACTTTTATTTAAAATGCTTCTTCTCCTTCAGTTTTGACCGCATTCTTTTCAAATTTTCTATGAATGTTCTGTAGTTAGGCTGTTTTGAAAAATATTTTTTTTTTTTGGCGATCCACCAAAAAAAAAAAAAGTTCCCTAGGTAGGCCCCTTTTGAAAAATTACCTTATTTGGCGATCCGCCAACAGTTGGCCAAATGGGGGCATTTATAATTTTTTGGCTGCCAGTTTTCAAAGTGCTTGTTCTCGCACAATTTTGATCGGATTGTCTTGAAATTTTGCACCGGTCCGAAATGCAAATGGCAAATCGGCACAAGTTAATTAAACATGCGCAGTGGTCCGAAATGCAAACCCCTCAAAATAATACATACCAAAGCATTAAAACTTAAGTAATACTTTTCTTAGACGCGGCGTTTTCTTCTTGCCAAAAACGCAAGCGCAAACGTAATCGCATGTGTTGGGTCATATCACCATTCCCTGGTCGTTTCTGTTCCTTGAAATAATTATACATGTCCGGCCAACAGTTCACGTGTGTGGTTACAATTTCGTGTTCGACGGTATCTCTATTAGAATGGGTAGTCTACCAGAGATACACAAGATCTGTTTCCCATTTTTCTGGGAAACAAATCTTTGTATGTATTTGTTGTTCTATTTTCGGGTCCGATGCTAAATTAATTATTTAGCTAGCTCATTGCCATCTCGTCGTTTTGAAGCCCAATATTTCGGGGAAATTCCCTTGCTCATGTACGCTAGACTTCGTTTTATCGCCTTTCGTAAGCTGGGACTTTGTCCTCGAACAAACTTGTACCAGGTGACTACCACTTTTTCGAAACCATAGATGCTTATTCATATGTGATTCCCTGCATCTCGGCTGGTCGCAATGTCCCTGGACATTCTTGTTTAAAGATAAGTTGTCCATGAAGTTGTCCATGCTTTTTCTGCAGTTCCAATAAAACAGCAGAAGTGACAAGATGAAAAACAAAATAATAACACGCATCTTTGATTTGCAGTTCGCCGTTTTATTTGCTAAGATTTTCAAGTAGCTTTAGATTTTGGTTTTGGATAAACCAGAAAAAATCTTGGATCGGTTAAGTCAAATTTCTTTTTTTTCCCATCTGGTTTCAAATAGTGAAAAAGTGAAATTCAAATAGCCAAAAATTAAGTGTAGCTGGTTCAATAACCGATTGTTTCATTATTATTATTATTATTATTATTTTTATGATTATTATTATTATTATTATTATTATTATTATTATTATAACAAGCATAATTTTTATTGAAAATATTGCGGTTTTTATTTTTTGTCTTTTGGTGAAATCTGTAGTTTTTTGTTTACAATTGTGCTGAGCTGAAGTAAAGGTAATAATCTGCAAAGTAAACAAGTATTTGGAATGTAAACAAACTAATGTGCAAAGTAAACAAAGTATTTGCAAAGTAAACTAAGTAATATGCAAACAAAATGTACAAAGTAAGCAAAGTAATGTACAAAGTAAACAAATCAATATGCAAAGTAAGCAAAGCAATATGCAAAGTAAACAAAGTAATGTGCGAAGTAAACAAAGTAATGTGCAAAGTAAACAAAGTAATGTGCGAAGTAAACAAAGTAATGTGCAAAGTAAACAAAGTAATGTACAAAGTAAACATATAAAGTGCAACTACAACGTGCAGAAAGAGTTCAAAAGTTTTTCTTTTGTAAGATAAAAATAAGATATTTTGTTTATTATTAATTAATGATATTGTTTATAGCACCAGTTGTGCCCGCCAATCAAGGACTGCAGTATTTTTGCTTTATTTGTGAGTAGGGAACAACTTAGCTCTTGCGTACCATACCTTTGTTCAGTTTGGTTTCTGACTACAAATAAAAATGCATTTGTTAGTGTACGGTAATTATAAGAAAAAGATTTACTATACAGCTAAATATTTAATGACTTCTGAGTCAAATTAAGTTACGTATTCTTGCATCAACCGACGCTGTCAGGCTGGTCTTACAAAATTATCGAATCAGTGGGGGGGGGGGGGGGGGGGGAGGGGATGGGATGGGGGGGTGGGGGGGGGAGGACGAGGCGGATCCGTCGTATGTATGTACGTATGTCAACTTTTATTTAATTTGCTATTTCTTCCGATAAGGAGTTTGTACGAATTTCCTTTGATGGTACTCTCTTAAAGGAATATTTTCTTCTTTGGCGATTGGCCAAAAATTGGCAAATTGGTGAATTTTAAAACTTTTTGTGTGAGTTTTTTTTTTCAAAAGTGTTGCGTCCTGCAGTTTATTTTAATTCAAGTGATCTTGTCATTAAAATTATATTTGCTTTGGTTGGCGTATCTCCAAAAAAAAAAAAATAAATAAATAAATAAAAAAAAAAAAAAGGTTTTCTGCCGCCGCTTGCATGATTTAGGGAGCGAGTTTTTTTAACATAGTAATTAGATTGCTATCGTGTTATAGGCGCAGTCCAAGGTTCAGGTTCTCTTGAAATTAACTTTTTTTGAACCGTTAATGATCAGGCAAATACCGGCCCTGAAAAAAATTCAGTCACCGTTTTGAAAATTCTACCACCACTTTTTGGCGACCCTGCAAGCCTATTGATACTTGATTCACAAAAAATCTCGGCTAGTCATAATGTCCCTGGACATTCTTGTTGATCCTGTTGACATTTTGTTTTCCACTTATTCTACCTTAAAAACTGTATTTGGATCAGAATGATGCAAAACCCCACAGTGTGTTCATACAATGATGTTTTTTTTTTTGCACAGGTATAAGTGTTTTCATTGCCTTTCCAATGTATGCTTGTAAATAACCCGTATGTGTTCTGAATTAGAAGTATGTTGCATTTGCCCCTGAGCCCCCTCTTTAGGTCTGAATCATTGTAAAACTGAAATTATGTAGAATGCGTCGAGTGCATTTCAATTTGATTTTGTGCTTAGGAGACCCGTCCATCGGTGACGTCATAAGGTCGGGTGAGGCTGGATAACATTCAGCTCTCTGCCGATGCAAAAAAAAGTAGCATATTGAGATTCATAGACTGTTACCTGCCCTAACCATAGCGTGACGTCAGCCGTGACGTTCAGACACCGTCACTCGTAATGTCCACGTGCCGTTTATTTATAGTTTTTGTGTGACATTCGTGTGACGTCAGTTGCCGTGAGAATGTAAGCAGAAACAATGTGCCGTAAAGAGTTTCGGTTGCAATCAATTTTTTAAATCTCTCGTGTCAGATGTGCCAGGAATTTATAAATACGGGTCCCGTCTTTCCGTTTAATTGTGTTGTAGACGTTTTGTAGAGGTGTGTGTCCATCTAAAGAGTGAGTCCTGTAAAATCGTTTGGTTGCAAGCGTCAAGATGTGATGTTTTCATAATGCCTTATTTTTGTTTTCAAATGAAGTTCAAAATGTTCCTTTTTCTATATTGATTTTTTGAGTTGCATGTTATTTTTTTTTCAAATAAAAGTAATTGTACAGCACATGTTTATGAAATAAAATGTTTCAAATGAACAAATAAATGAATAAGAAAACAAACGAACGGGATTTTTGTCCGTGTCAACCCAAGGTAACGTTTCCTTTCTTTCTTTCTTTCTTTCTTTCTTTCTTTCTTTCTTTCTTTCTTTCTTTCTTTCTTTCTTTCTTTCTTTCTTTCTTTCTTTCTTTCTTTTCTTTCTTTCTTTCTTTCTTTCTTTCTTTCTTTCTTTCTTTCTTTCTTTCTTTCTTTCTTTCTTTCTTTCTTTCTTTCTTTCTTTTCTTTTCTTTTCTTTTCTTTCCCTTTCTTCCCTTTTCCTTTTTTTCCCTTTTCCTTTGTCGACATAATGCATTCTCTGCCTCTTCCAAGTAATCTATCACTGAAAAAAAGAAAAATCAAGTTCCCCTTGATTTTGCAGCTAAGATACACCAACCCGCTACACACTGCGATGCCCATGTAGCGTCGATACGAGGTAATGACGCATGGAGTCCGCAACGTACGGGGTCACGACTTAAGGGGTCACAACGTATGGAGGTCCCGACGTACGGCGTTACGACGTGTGGGGTCACGACGTCTGCCCGCATCCGACTGATTTTCATAATGTCGATCAATCGCTTGCACAGCGTCGATTAGACGTTGCCTAGGCAGCAATATCGACCCAACACCGGTTTCTTTTCTCTCTATTCCATGTCTTTAGATCAACGTTGTTGAAACCTTTTCGTTTCGTTGTGACTAAACAAGCCGACTTTTTTGACGTCTATTCCCTACAAATTCTTCGACGTCGGAGATGCATATAAAATGCGTCGGCAATATCGGCAACATACGTCGGATATACGCATATTTTTTCCGTTTTGCTCATCGTTTATTAGTCGTTTATGTGCATATTTTCCGACGAAGTTTTTTATGCATATATTCGACGCATATCCGACGTATTACCAACCGTCGGCTATACGTCGGTTATACGTCGGTTATACGTTTATATTCCGATGCATTTCCGACGAGCTTCCGATGATTTTTATACGTATAAAATGCGTATTTCCGAGGTTTTCCAACGCATTTCCGACCAAGTGACATCGGAAAATATGCGTTTTTTAGACGTATAAAATGCGTTCGCGCATTTGAAAAAAAATAATGTTTCTGACCTTAACTGACCCATTGAACCTTACCAACCATTCATAATTCACATATTCACATATTGACACATACACCATAGCATATTAATATACAACATAGCATTATATATCGCAACTGAACACTAGTACTTACTCGGGTTTGAACCGGGGACCTCTTGCATCCTAGGCACGGAACATACCTCTACTCCACGGCGGCTGCTGCCTCGTGAGTGTAATTAAGTGGTCTAACGTTTTTATTTCGTCCCAAAAAGTTAACTTCTTACATTTTAGTTTTTTGTTACCGCTGGCTCTTTAGTTATTTGTATTGTCTTTTCCTCCCTTATGTTTGCTGAGGGATAGTTTATTGAGGCAAATGATAATTTTCAAGTATATTCATAATGCTCCACTATTGATTCTTCATAATGTCCCCTACAAAACGTCAATCGATAAATTTCTGACGTCGAATAAGCATCGGAAAATATGCGTTTTATAGAAATATAAAAAATACGTATAATACACGTTGGCAATATCGGCATCTTTTTTCCGATGTATTTCCAACGTCGTTTATACATAGGAAAATATGCGTTTTATAGACGTATAAAATAATACGTATAATGTACGATTGCAATATCGACATCTTTTTTCCGATGTATTTCCGACGCCGTTTATACATAGGAAAATATGCGTTTTATAGACGTATAAAATAAAACGTATAATGTACGATTGCAATATCGGCATATTTTTTCCGATGTATTTCCGACGTCGTTTATACATAGGAAAATATGCGTTTTATAGACGTTTAAAAAAATACGTATAATATGCGTTGGCAATATCGGCATCTTTTTTCCGATGTATTTCCGACGTCGTTTATACATAGGAAAATATGCGTTTTATAGACGTTTAAAAAAATACGTATAATATGCGTTGGCAATATCGGCATCTTTTTTCCGACGCATTTTCGATGCATATACGATGTTTCTAAAAATGCGTATATATTCCGCCGTATATCCAACGTATAAACGATGTTTCAAATCCGATGCCAACGCTGCCGATGCAATTTAGAGATTAACGACGTCGTTTATGCGTCGGCAGTTTTGTAGGGTTGGACGTCTTTGTTTGTAGGTTAGACGGTCGTTGCATTGTTGTTTCAAAAATGCCATTAGTAAAAGATGCAACACGTAGAAAGTTTTTTTTCAAGATGCCATTAGTAAATGTTCGTGGACATAGTAATAGCCCTGAGTGATCCCCACAGTCACCGGATGACCTAGGGCGGGGATACTTTGACGGGAGGCATATCATACGTATAGTGGGTTCACATTGTTTGCATGATGCTTTAGAAGTAAGGAATTGTTTAAATTAATTTATATTTATATTCAAAAACGATATTAGTCCTCCAGGACCGCGTGTGTGGCATTGGTTCATTAGGAATGGCCTGTATCCCTGGGGAGGGGGTGGGTGGGGTTGGGAGGGGGGGAGGGCTTGGTGTCATGCGATTGAAAAAAAACAAACAAACAAAAGAAGCATAGTAACTACGGAAGATGTTTGGTGTCCGTACGGTCCGTGCGTATACACGTTATTGACACAAATATATTGTGTTTTTTGACGCACACACCCTCGCTTTTAAACGAAAATCACAAAAATTCAATATAGCCATTGGATAAATTGAAATGGCAATAATAATGACAGTCAATCAAACCCACTGATGGATAAACGATAGAGGGATACTCATCTTTATAGAAACATAACAAATTTATAAAAGATTTACTAGTTGTTTTATTCTTGAACTGTGCAGGCGCACCTCAACACTGTGTGGGCGCACCTCAACACTGTGTAGGCGTACCTCCACACTGTGTAAGCGCACCTCAACACTGTGTAGGTGCACCTCAACAAGCAGCCATTTTTGCCAAAAGATAGAGCATTTCAAGATTCCTTCGGCAACAATAGCATTGATTTGAAAACAATTGAATAAAATGGTTGGCAAAGGAGGCACTTTGTAAACAGGCTGCTTAAAATTTGAAAAATACTGCCAAATAATATTTCAAGAGCAAACCATTTGGTCAATGGTCCGATAAAATTAAAAGTACATAATATTTGTTTTAAAATTCCACATTTCGACAATATTTTGTGGACTGTTTAAACAAGAATGTCCAGGGACATTGTGACCAACCAATACCTAGTTAATCCAGCATCAACATACTTGTAAGATCGACAAAAAGTGGTAGAAGCATTTCAAAACTCATTACTGACAATTTTTGAAAAGCGTAATTTGTCCAGTCTCTGGCAAATGCCGCAAAAATAGTAAAAGTGTTTGCACCTTGCCAAAGTGTGGAGGTGCGCCTGGTTATCATAGGTTTTTGCAAGAATATTTAACCAGGCAGTTCTCCCTTATTTTTCGGCGATCCTTGGCATTTTGATAGGCCAGTTTTCAACAACTTTGATAGAATTGCTTCAAGTTTTGCGTGAATAGTTCACAATGTAGCTCACTCTTGAACATTTTGTTATTTGGGCCAAAGTGACAGATTGACAGCAAATTGACCAAAACTGACCAAATGATGACAACGTAATCAAATTGAACAAATGACGGCAGACTGACCAAATTGACCTAATGAAGGCATTTAAAATCTTCTGGGAGCAATGTTTAAGATTTCTTCTCAACTACAGTTGTAATTAAATCGTATTTTATCTTGTACGAATGGTATGTGTTTGAATCTTGTCTGGGGAAGAATACTTTTGTTAGTGGCTCGCCAAGAAATGTGTCAATAAGATTTTTACTTTTCCGAAGCACCTTAAGGTTTTTGCTGAAAACATTAATTCTGGCAGTTTAAAGTTTTGTTGAATTTAAGGGAGGGGGTAGTGAAGTTGCTACCCCTAAAGCCCCTCCCTGTCTGAATTATAGAACAAGGTTTGATAAATAAACATATTTATATCACGCTCCGATTCAAATCTCAGCGGAAGAGATTCAACGGTTGGGTTGTTGCATGAGAATAATGTCTCACGTACTTTATTGGCACCTGAGGCGTGAGAAGAAAGGAGAAGTAAATGACTTGCTGCATTGTTCGAGTAACAATCACATTGATTCATGGATAAACCTTCTGTCAAAATACAGTTCAATTAACGTTTTTTTTTTCAAATTTCCTGAATGAAACTTAATGTGTAAATGGTTTCACACAATTTATTCTGGTTATTACAGGTTTACAATGTTCCAAATAAACAAAACCACGTGAAAACTGCATAATAACAAAAATGGATGGTTTACACACATTCATTTATCCAGAGAGTGTAGTGTGAATTTTGCTACGTTGCGACGCCAATTCATTCATGAAACAACATGACAGTGGTTGGACGAACAACTCCCGTAATCCATAACCAAATTGTGGTGTAATGGATAAAACTGAGGAGTTAGTCAATGGAAGACAATTGTATGCTTATAAATATTTCCCATAATTAACGAAGGTGTAAGATGATTTCAATCAAACAAGACGATGCAGTCGTTTGATCGGAGGGGAGGGGGGAGAATTGTATCTTGTGATATCAATGTTTCTAAAACTGTATGCTACGAACCAAACCTTCCAATCGTTGAATTGTACGGATTTTTTTTTAATATAAATATTACATTTTTTAAACAGACCTTAACTTTCCTTATGGCGAAGAAAGTGATCAGTTTACCTTTTACTAGTTAGAATAGCTGACAATTTCCCCCATTCTTAAGTACTTTTTAAAACAATTAAATCTAACTACTTTATTTTTGTTTAAAAAGACCGCACACGTGTGCAGGCAATTGTTATAGACATGGCTGTTTGCAATTGTTCTAGATAAAGGTCTCAGGTGGCGAAATAAAAAGTCCGTCACAAGTAGAACTATCACATGACATGAGCTATCACATGACATGAGCTATCACATGACATGAGCTATCACATGACATGAGCTATCACATGACATGAGCTATCACATGACATGAGCTATCACATGACATGAGCTATCACATGACATGAGCTATCACATGACATGAACTATCACATGACATGAACTATCACATGACATGAGCTATCACATGACATGAGCTATAACATGACATGAGCTATCACATGACATGAGCTATCACATGACATGAGCTATCACATGACATGAGCTATCACATGACATGAGCTATCACATGACATGAGCTATCACATAAGCTAGAACATGCCAGGGGCGGGAGAGGGTGGTGAGTACGGGTTTCAAGACTAGGGCCTTAAGATTCCTTTAAAAAGATAGGGCTACGGCTTTAAGATAACGTCTTGCCCGAAAATACTCTCTTCTTGTCTGATCACCAAACCCCTTCACCCCTTCAAGCTTCTTCTTCCCTTCACTCATTAATACACCCTTCATATTTGCTACCCAGCTTAAAAGGTAGACAGAAATTGAAATTATTTTGTTATTATTAGTTTCAACCTTTCTACGTTTTGCAATCACTACAACCTCTCCCTGCGAGACGAATGGTTTGTGTGCATTCGCTATAATTAATGTGCTAGCCTTGTGTATTGTTGACTCGTGGAAATTATTCAAATAATCCTTTTTGTGTGATCAAAAACAGGCCTCACCGAGTTTATTGGAAGCATGATTTTAGATAAACCATGGGTAAAAGCCTCTATATAAATGTCATAGAACAGATAAAATCTACGATTACCAACTTAAGTCAGGGCGAATATTCTCCTTACATTTGCGCCAAAGTTCAGGTTTGTTGAATTACTGAAATCTTGCTTTTTCTAATCAGTTTTTATATATATATATATATATATATATATATATATATATATATATATATATATATATATATATATATATATATATATATATATATGTGTGTGTGTGTGTGTGTGTGTTACAGACAATTTGTGTATTCAGGCAGTTCGTGAATTGCCTGAAATTAGGGACCAGTCAGTTCACGAATTGCCTGAAACATGTTTTATAAGAGATGTTGAACAAGTTTTGATGTTTCGTTTATTTATTGCTACATTTCATAGGCAGTTATAAAGCAATAGCTGCATGTACAAGAATTAAACATTAATATTTACATCAATCGGACATCAAACTCCGCTGACAATTATTTTTTTACCATAAATTGCAATCATCTACTGGTTATTTGAACTAAAACATCTCACCTCGTTACTACTCAGTTTCATGATAAAAGAGCACTCCGCTGCTTGTTAATTGCAATTGTAACAAGTAATTAGCGTTTATCTTTACATCAATAGTAAATCAAAGAATCAGTTTGCATGCATTTTACCACGCACTCAGTTGCATAATAGCGCTACACTCCGATGCCCGTTAATTGCAATTGGATCAAGAAACAGCACAACAACATACTTAAATAGCGGTTACATCAATTTATAATTGCAATTCTAAACCGTAAACTCCCACAACAGATTGGATTGTATTTAATTATAGAGGTTTATTTAGAATTCAATAAATCCCTCAATTTTCTTGCAAATCACCCGGTTGAAAATAAAAGACCCCGTTAAAATCTTTCGTTTTAAATTCATCACAAGAAATTAAATTACAATTTTTAGACCTGCTTTCAATTAACTACGGTATTTACTTGTTGTTACTTTTATAGTATAAGGGCTAAACCTAGGAATAACTTGGAAGGAAAGTGATAGGCCACTTAATTGATTCCCTACTCCGGTGAGAAACATTATTGGCCATTGACCTATTCCGGAAATTGGAGCCCATCGGACAATGTTTTACTCTGGCCATAATTGCAATTATGAAACATGGTCAGGTAAGACACGTATACTAAGACCTCCCATTATATTTCAACAAGTACATGTCTTAACTGCAATTATTTCGATTATAAAAAAGACATTAACAACTTTGGCTGTGTTAAACAGTTAATATTTTGATACACAAATTGCCTGAAACGTCTTTAGGCAATTTATGAACATGGAACCCTTTAAATTTTAGTCAATTCACGAACTGCCTAAAAATTTTAGTCAATTCACGAATTGCCTGACCATTACAGGCAGTTCACGAATTGCCTAAAAATTTCAGGCAATTCACGAATTGCCTGAGTACACAAATTGCCTGTAACACACACACACACACACATACACACACACACACACACACAGATATATATATATATATATATATATATATATATATATATATCCGATATCCGATCACAAGAAATTAATTCAACATCTTCATATCTCTATTCACACTTTTCATTCTATTACACTTAAGATTTAGCAAACTTTGTAGTGATCATACGATGCTCCCTATGAAGCATTCCTAATTACACTCCCTGTTAAGCATTCATGGTTACGCTCTAAATGAAGCATTCCTAGTTATACTCCTGTGAAGCATCCCTAATTATACTCCCTGTGAAGCATCCCTAGTTATACTCCCTCCGAAGCATGCCTAGTTATACTCCCTTTGAAGCATTCCTAGTTATACTCCCTGCGAAGCATTCCCAGTTATACTCCCTGTGAAGCGTTCCTAGTTATACTCCCTGCGAAGCATTTTTAGTTATGCTCCCCGTGAAGCATTCCTAGTTATACTCCCTATGAAGCTTTCCTAGTTAGACTTTCATCAATATCGAAATCATAGAAAATCGCCATAAATTTCCTATGTCATACCCATTGATTTCAATGTAGAACTATTTTTAATTGACTGAGTCGAGTCACGCGAGCATATGATCTTGGTAATAACTGTGCTCTTGTGTAAAGTAACCTATAGAAAGAGTGGCAGCAGATGGTTCTGTCCCTTATTCAACCTGCTCGGTTTCTTCAGTAAAAACCTCCTTATGCTTGTGCAGTGACGGCACGTCTTTGGTATGACTCTGGTATGTCTCTGGCATGTCAATTTCATTGCTGTGAGTTGTTTTCCGACGTTTCCACAAAGAGTGGTGTTTCTTTCTCCTTTTTCATTTTCTTTGGCTGTTCGTGTGGGAGCTTCTTCACTGAGCCAATATGACAAATAAAGGTGTTCTTACGGCTCTGTCCTAAGTATATGGCGAGGTGCCGGGTGAACAGTTACCACAGTACTTATCACATATCATAGCTCTACCCTAAGTATATAGCGAGGTACCGGGTGAACAGTTACCACAGTACTTATCACATATCAGGGCTCTACCCTAAATATATGACGAGGTACAAGCGGTACAATTACTACAGTACTTGTCACGTCAAAACACCCTTTGTAACAATGTCATTACCCCTTAGTCTCATCGGAATTTCTAACCTAATACCTCGAGCATACGGGCCCCATAAGAACAAAAACATAATAAAAAACCCAACTCTAAAATATGACCTTATTTAAATTTCTGTGTCAAGACAAGACGAATCTAAAAAGGTCTATTTGCTTGACTTCAATATTAAAAAATACCACGCAATTTATGATACATAAAATCGAAACAAATCTCATGTTCTTCACATATCATATGTCAATGGCCTCAGTCAGCCATCTTCATGAAACAATCACTTCTGAAGGATACCACATGTTTTTGGGATTAAAAATAAATGAGTTATTTTACATGTATCTATTTATATAGTAACTTATATAAATTTATATTAGTTTCTTGTATCAGAATTTCTATTTCAATGTTTTTATACTTGCTATTACTATTTGACATATTTGAAATTTTTCGGTTGCATCAGGATTTGCTGAAATATATTTATATACCACGTAGTATGCTATCTGATTTTTTATTGGTTCTTGTAATCGAATGCATGACTCTTATGAACAATTTGATTACTTTTATAAATTCAAAAATTGACGGAGTTAAATATTTGAACTAGAAAAGGATCTGTTTTGACAGAATGGAATTACGAAGTCTTAAAAATCAAATTATGAGATCATAATTTAAGAATAAAAAGTACATTGAGTGAAAGTGACGTGTATTATGACAGAATGTCAGATGTAAACAAAAGGAACCATGGCAACGAAACGGAGAGCAACAGTTCGATTGTTGTCGAAGTCGGAGGAGTACAGCTGATTCTACGTCAGCTAAGGGAGTCAGACTTAGAAGAAGTTTACAGGCTGATGACTGAAGTGCCCTGGAACACAATGTTTCAGGACTTACAAGATTGTTTTCGTGTGAGACCAGATGCTCACTTTGGTGCTTTTTTGAGGCACAATTGCTCGCGACTAATTTGTAAGTTAAAATCTATGCATTTCTTTCTCAATTCATATTTCGTTTGATAATTACTCTTATCACTACATTTTAATAATTAATGGTCAAATCAAGGTATTTCAAAAGTATAAGAGAGCATCATAATTTTGTACTGCACTGACTATTGATAATTACTCTAATCACTAAAAAGTATAAGAGAGCATTATAATTTTGGTAGTGCACTGCTTATCCCAGGGTGCCTAGTTTGAATTAGGCCTGGACTATTGATACTGTCCACTGTCCCCATTTATACTCATGTCCTTGAATACTTCTTGTGTTAGAATTTTCAGTCTGAACTCAGATATTGACTTATTTTGAGTCAACGTAAAGTAGTATCGACAAATAAAAAATAAGTCAAAATTTTCGTTCCTATTGACTTGAAATAAGTCAATATGTGCTTTATAGCATAACTTAACTGATGTTTTATTTTCAACTAAGAGATGCATCGATATTCCCATTCTGGGCAACACTGAAAAATTATTGACTTGGTAAGGGATCATTCAGATTGCGACATTTACCCAAGTCATGCAACACTAAAGACTGAGTCTTCTTGGCATCACACAAAAATTTATATTGTATTGTATTTCATTGCATTTCTTAAAACCAATGTACATTAATTACAATTGTTCAGATATAGGTTGGTCAAATCACCATGGTTACAAGTGTTGCTATAACAGATTAATTGAGGGTATTTTATTTATGACGCAATTGTGTTGTTGCCATGGGAATTGTGCCATTTTCTTGGTAGCACACGTCATAAAAACAGAAAATCCTTTTTATTTGATAGGTCACTGTGCAGTTGTCAGGTGGGATAATCACCATGGTTACATCACGTGGTACATGACTGACAGAGCCTACAGGGGTCGCGGCATTGGCACTTATGTTTTCCACGTAATTCTGGGAATCATTTAGAACTCTATTCGACAGTCTGGTTAACAATGAGTTATCTCCGATCGTAGTTTGTAGTTATAGTAATTACTGCAGCCTTGAACTTCTCGGGTATTTTAATGTAAACATTTTATTATAAATAATCACCCTATATCATGTTTTGCATCTTTTACACTTAAACATAGATAGTTATATAGGCATGGATAAACAGGTACAAAAATGTAAAGATAACTAGATGAATAGATAAATAGATAAATAGATAGATAGATAGATAGATAGATAGATAGATAGACCCATGGGTAGCTGCATCTTTATCTCAAAACTCAATTAATTAAACCAAAATATGATACCTTAATGCAAATTGTATGATAGTTCTGATATTTCAGTGGGCACGTCAGTGGGCTGGAGATTTGCCCTTGTTTTTAGAAGCAGTCCCGGGAACAAGTGAAATATACACCCGCCTCCATTTTACGAAGATTCGAAAGCTGTATCATCTCAAAGGTTATTCAAATTTATTCCTGAATTTTTTATATAGCATATATTTAATGATAATGCTGCCATTTGGGAATAATCCAAAACGTAGAATTAAATTAAATTGATTAATTAAATAACCAGTTAGGTAATGTGATCTCAGGTAATTAACATATGAATTAACTCTTAAAAAGTAATTTTGGCCATGATACAGATAAAAATTATAGTGGTTGTTTTCTAGTTCATACAATGTGATTATTGTATCATTGGATTTAGGTCATGCAGTGTTACCGGATGGCATTTCTGAGTTATCCAGCGCATGGAAACATATACACATAGAAAACGTCAACAATTCCATCTTTGAATTACTGGCTGAATATGACAGGAAAATCTACCCCGTGGACCGATCACAGCTTTTAAAGGCGTTTTTAATGCATTCCTCATTGAGATGTACTTATGCAGCTATCCTCTGTGGAAGGTGTGTAGGGTATGTGTGTATTCGCCAGACTACTGATGGATTCAAGACTTTGGGACCATTGATGGCGGATACTAAAACCATCGCCGATATATTGTTATGGAAATGCATAAAATATGAACATCTGGTGGGCAAACTAGTCGATATTTATGTTCCCAGTGGCAACTATGAAGAAACTAAACAACTACTTAATCGATATAATGTAACAGAACTAGCCGACACAGAAACAGTCATGTGTACTCATCCAGAGAAAAGTACCCAAATGCAAGTACCTTGGTGTAACATTTATGGCACTTTTATCAATACCTTGACAATCTTTTAAAAAAACAAAGATTTCTTTCTTTGCGTGCTATTACTATAACCTTTTATACTTAAAAGTGCCCGAACAAGTTTAAAAAGATATGGCCAATAGAGTTAATGGGCCATAATTATTAATTCCCTGATAGGTGATCTAACCCTTTGCATTTGCAATCGAAATTTCCCCTGCTTATCGTTTCTGGCCAGTCTACAACCACGGACGTCGGAATTACCAGACCTACCCTCTATCCAACTGAGCTGACCGTCACCCCACTCTGTCTCAGCAAGCTCCACAATCTTTTTCCTGCATATGTAAACAACACTTTTTATTGGACATTATTTGTGAACAGTTTATCCTCCTTAAATTGATGAATGTATTTGTTGTGCAATTTAATAATATTTAATTACGCTGGTAAAAATAATGTTTTATTAAATGACTGCACAACAAGATTGGCGAAAAGTTTTAACTTGTGTGATTAAATGAAATGGAAAGGACCATATAAATATGACCATATAAATTTATAAAATAAACAAGGACGTTAGTTGATTTAAAATTTCATCATTTAATTGACAAAATAGAATTTAACGTTAGTAAACAGATATTGGCCTATAGTTTATGGAATTTGACTAAGATTTTATTGTAATCGTCTTTTTAATACCTTTTTGAAGCCCAAAAATAAAGAAGGCTTACTTTTGGTGTCCTTTATTTTTGGGTCTACTTAAGAGCTAAAAATTTTCACGAATTGTCTCCTTTAAGATATATGTATATATTGTTAATTGTGAAATTAGCAAAACAAGTAATAAAAGTATATATTAAGTTCATTTTTTTTGCAGTTTGCGTTTGTTGTGATTTATATAATAAAACCTTAAAATAGAGAATGATGTCTTATTGAGAAAAATATATACCAGTTTCAAATTGGGATGACACAACAGACAAAAGTTTGTGCTAGTAAAATTATTGCACAGCATTGTAAAAAGCAGCAATATATCAGAATAGCGTAAAATTGATGCCTGCATGAATATACATATATATATATATATATATATATATATATATATATATATATATATATATATATATATATATATATATATATATATATATATATATATATATAGATCTAAAACCAGTCATAGGGAGACCATGCCTTTAATATAGCACTTAGGGAGACCATTTGTTCATTTTTTACCTTTGAGTTTAGAAAGACAAAAATTACCAAAATATGTTCCTATAAGTTGTAGATAATGGGTGTGATTTTTTCTTCTTGTCATATTAAGTAGCAAAAAATAAACAAAAATGTTGGTCTACGTATTTTTTCTAGATTTTCCTTGGCATTTTAGGCGACCTGGCTAAAACCACGGAATTTCCCGGGTCTCCGTAAGTGTGTGGTTTAATGCTCTGTATATTTGGTCTCCCAAAGTAGCATATTTTGCTACTAGTTGGGTGTTTTTGAAGATTTATTTTAAACCTATGTTTATTATTATTGTTATTTGTTATGCATATGCATTGTGTATAAGTTATACGCATGTACGACAGCCTTGAGAGATGACACTATGCACATATTACCAATGACTGTGCCATTTATACTACTTAGCATGCAAATATGTGCAAGATGCTTCATGTTTCTGGTTAAAATATTGTTACGTGACATTTAAACTGTGTAACATTACTTAGGAAAGAAAAGAATTTAGGTAGTAGTAATTAATGATAAACAAAACGTCTCTTCAAGTTGCATATATGGTCGCCTTAAGTCGGTTTATACACCCAGAAATATACAACCAGCAATAAGGAGACCATATATTTTTCATGAATATCTGCAAGATTTTTATATTATTAAGACAAAAAAGTGCTAAATGTTATTTTAAATTCCTTAGAAACCATTTTGGTAGGGAAAAAAGAGTAATGAATATAAAAAATGGCCTTTGAAGTGTTTTGTATAAGTGTGAAGCATAGTCCCCTTAAGTCGGTTTACACACTATATATATATACATAAATTAGGGATACGTTTCATTACATCATAATGTTTATTACGTCATAATGCATCTTGCTCTTAAGTGTTCGTTTCTTTGAAAAAATGCCTGTTTACAGTGCTAAATTATCCTTTTCTTCAATTTCGTGCTAAACCATGTATAAGCATGTTGAGCAGTTAAGGAAAAAAATACTGGTTGCTATAATATTTTTAAATACATAATATATAGCGGATCTTAAATAAAAATGGCAGTTTTCCCCGGTCTCCTTAAAGCTGATTTTTTGGCACTAATGTTTATACAAGGTATAAAGTTTAGGATCAAATTGAAAGCTTGTTATCAAGTTTCAACACACAAATTTAATTTTAAACCAAAGTATGTTACATTCGCTATGCCATAAAATCATTCGTTTTTGTTTGCTGAGTAGTTTCGTAACGTTTAAACACTCTAAGAAATAAGGAGACCTACTTTTGGTCTCCATAAATTTTTGGTCTCCCTAATACTGGTTTTTTAGCAAAAATGGTCCCCGTATTGCTGGAGGTACACTTCTATATATATATATATATATATATATATATATATATATATATATATATATATATATATATATATATATATATTATAGCTTTTCGATTTCTCAAGCAAAAGATGTGATACTACACAACGGAATGTAAATCGCAAGCTGCAGTTACCTAATTTACGATTTCTGGTGCATATGTAAACAAAACACTGCTAATTTTGCTCAGCTAAGTTCCATTGAGAGTGTGTAACTACCATTACCAAACTCTTAAATGAGTGCAAAACATAGGGCCTGTTCCTCCAATGGCCCAAGCTGCCGTGGGATTTTTTGGAACAGCCCTTCCACTCGAGAAAACTTATCATTTTATCTTCAAGGTGTGTTTTACCGTGTATCTTCTTTACGCTTTAGTGACCCAATCATACATAGCTCTGCTATCGTGATTATACGCATAAGTGTTCATGTGTTTAACGCTGGCAAACACACCTGCTTCCTTGTCATTCATGATACAGGTAATGGGAATGTAAACAAGCTTGCATTCGGTACTTCAGATATCACCAGCCACAAATGACGCTGTACTGTTTTACCAAATACATAGCCACTTTAATCGTTTAGTTTCAATAAAACCTGGATATAAAATACCATTTCAGAAGGAACAAAAGGTAAATCTACTACCAGGAACAGGGAAGAGGGAATGAGTGTTGTTAAAACATTTATTAACTTGTGCGTGAAATAAAAGTACAAATGTGGGTTGGAGGCTGGAGTGTGGGTTTTGCAACAATGAATGGCTTTCAGTTAAGTTCCTAATTAAGCTTGTTGCTGTATAGTGTTTCAGATGCCAAAAATACACTTTGTTGTTTTAAAATAGAAGTAGTAACGTGAAACAACACAAATATAAAATCAAAAACAAAACAACAAAACAATGATATAAATACAGTGTCGCAACGACGAGAGATGAACTACGTCGAACACGCAATACAAAGGACATACAGTTCTTAGGACACACAATACATAAGACACAAAATACATGGGACACGCAATTTAATAGGACACACGATACATAGGGCGAAAAATACAATCGCGTCCAATATATGGGAAAAAGACCTTCGACTCTACACATTATTTGAGTATGATTTATTATGCCTTTGTTTTGGTTAAATTAATATAGTCATACTGTTTAATGACTAGAACGTGCCTGTAAGTAACATTTTGGTAAAATGCGTTTCAGATCATTATTTAGATTTTGAATGTTTTGTTATTAAGCACTATGAAATCCTACTCCCAGCTATTGGAGTAGTAGGTAATTACACGTCCAATATAAATTCCTGAGATACCAAAATATTCGTCTTGGTTTATATCTGTGCCAAAAAGACATATTTTGTGTATCATGGTATTTGTATGCGCATTTATTCAATACTAGAACCTCTTGATTTGCAGTTACGCCGCATTCCAAGAGAACACGAATAATACTAAGCTACTGAACATGTACTTTCTCGTGTTCATTTCTTACCTTGTCTTGACAACTGTCCATGGGACTGCAACATCGTTACTTAACACTGCTGTGTCAGGTATAATTTTACATTATTGTTTTCTTTTCTCTTCATGTATTTCGTTATCATCAGATAATACTTAGAATATCTTTATTAATTTAACTAAACATTTGTTTATTAAGCTCATCTATTGAATAAACCCATGTAGGTATTTTAGAAAAAAAAACAGAAGAAAGAACCCTGTCAGTAAGTTGCAAAACCTAGTTAGTTTTAATCTCGTTAGTGCGTAGTGTCAAAAATTACTCTCGTCAGTCGGTTGTTGTTAGTCTTCACTTTCGTCAGTTCATAGTGCCGTTTGTCTACACCCTCTTTAGTTCACAGTATTATCAGCTGTATTGTGGTTAGTCGGCCCACTCGCTCTGTACTCTACACTGTCATTTGTCCGTATTGCCGTTAACCTTATTATCGTTATTGCGTTAGTTGGCACAATCATTAGTGTCTGGTTTGCCGTCAATCTTCACTGCTGTTAGTTTCTAGTGTCGTTAATCAATAGTGTCGTAAGTCTGCACTGTTGTTAATCTGTAGTAATCGTTTGTCTGCGCACGCGTTAGTCTTTAGTGGCGTTAGTCTCCACGCTGTTTAATCTGTATTGTCGTTATTCTGCACACTCATTAGTCTGTAGTGTCGACTGTGTGTACATACGTTAGTTGGTACACACTTTTCTCAGTGTACACCGTTTGTTAGATTGTACGCATTATTTGGTTAGAACTCTAAGTTAAGTCTACACACTCTAGCAGTCTCATTAATCTGCACGTTCTGCTCTTTCTTCATACAATTTATCTATACACTCTGTTATCCACCTGGCCTGTCTTTTCATGACGTTTACTCAATTAAATCAGCCTTAATCTCCCTTTTACCCAATTTGACATATAGTTTGTTGGTATTTGAACAAAAAGAGATGTCTTTCCATTCACACAAAATGCCAAAATTATAAGTTTAGAACCCCTGTCAACATATACTGCAATATGTTGATGAGCCGGTTGTACAAACTTAAGTTTTTCTTAACATACTGGCATCAGTATAATAAGTGTGGTTGTGGTCCTAATATAACAAATCAGTAAATTACATTTACGTATTGCTCTGCTAAGTCTCAAGTCTGTTCTAAAAATAATTTCGGACAGCTCCTATAATATATATATATATATATATATTGAGATATTTTTCTTTCTCTCTCAATGCAGCTTCACGTATTTTAACTAGGGACAGGTGGCCTAACTATTGCATTACGTGATTTAAATGACTTTTAAACCGGCCATTCCCTGTTGAAGGAATCTTCCCTTTCTGGCTATGTCTTTCGGATGCATCCCTCTCAGACGTACTCAACATGCATTATTTTACCTTTCATTACATTTTCTACAGAGGTTTCTCTTCTTGTCATGTTGTGTTTTGTTTCTCACCTCACAACAATTTGCTTTAAAAATCTCTATACAATCTCTTTATAAACATAAAAAATTACAAAATACAAAACCAAAAACATTGTAAATTTAGTCTTAAGTGCATAAGCTCTATAAATTCTGCGAAACATTTGTAAACTACACATTTTGTAAGATTTCATTTACTATTTGTTAAGGCTATTCACCACTGTGGGTGAAAGATCGATCACGTGATACACATTTCACAAGTACCTACGTCGGCCACACTGTGGAGCTCAAGTGTAAGGCCAAGGGAGAACCCCAACCCACCGTGAAATGGTATAAGGATGGAAAGTCCTTCCTTAACCGCAAAAACAGCGAGGTAAACTGAACCCTGTATATGCATTATGTTGATGTTAATGGTGATGCACATGATAATGATGGTAATGATGGCGATGGCGATGTTGATGATGATGATGATGATGATGATGTTGATAATGGTAGTGGTGGTGACACTGAATAAGAAGAGGGTGTTGAATGAAGAAGGAGAAGAAAAAGAAGATGAGGAAGAAGACACAGATGATATCACTGATGCGATTGCCGGAAGTGAGTGTTTCAGCCTGAGATTAAGGAGTGGGTGAAGTGGAATCACTTTTTTGCGACTGATGGACTGTTTCATTGGAGTATTAGTTTATCGACTGATTGGCTTATTGATTAAATAAATTTATCAACTGTTTCAGCCGGAATATACAAAATGGTCTGTCAGGCTGAGAGACGTCACAATTGAGGACAAGGGGAACTACACTTGTGAAGTAAAGAATACGTACGGGACAATCACGTGGAGCACGGAAGTCGACATTATATGTAAGTTTTATTTATTTACCCCTCCAATAACATTATTTGCTAAGCTATAATTAGAATTATATTTCTAAAAAATACTGTGGATATTTTTAGCGTTTGTGCCATGTAGAGACAAGAATTCTCTTATTTGATGCTACGAAACAAGGAATATGTCCTTTTTTCATGATCATCGTGGGAATTGTAGACAGACCACAGCAGTTACCGCCCGTGATCACGACGCGGCCGCAGAACAAGACACTGTATGAGGGCGAGAGTACGACCTTGGAGTGTCGCGTTCTGGACATGAGTAACAGTATCCCACAGGTGCAGTGGGTGAAGCACTTCAAGAAGAACGGCTCGTGGGTAACGACAGACGATAACGGTCGTGAGACATACAGCGTCAACGTCGTGCAGGTGAGCGGACGTGTGGCCAAACAGGTGTGGATGGGTGGCTCAGGCGGTACGGACGCTAAGAGCCTAAGAGTGGCGGACTGGTACTCCAATAGGAATGGAGTAGTAAACCAGTCTACCCATTCTAACATGTAAAACTGTGGTATTATCTAAATTTAAAATTCAGTTATGTTATTACGTTAGAAAAAATATGGAAAGAAAATATTTTTGCAATTTGACGTTGGACAAGCAATCTAAAAATTGTATATATTCAACATCCAGGATAAAAATGTACATCAATCAACATGAAAATGGACAGGGTTAATTTTTGGAATGGGTAGGAGAAATGGGTGGTAGGGAGACAATTTTTGATTAGATGATAAGAAAAGCCCTTCAGTAAAGCGTATCTTCCGTTAAAATAACTCGGATTTTCTGTCAAAGATCTGAAATTAAATTGGCAGAGCAGTTAACTTCGAAATAAATGACATAAAAAGGTGTTGCAATCGTTTTTCCAAAGGACAGCAGCGTTTATGAAGGCAATCCTTATTTATTGGAGCTCAATTACGTGAGTGAGAAGGATGCTGGATGGTACACATGTATAGCAAGGAATCTTTTCGGCGAATATCTCCTCAAACATTGGATATTTGTGTTGCCAAGTACGTGTAAACATTCTGGAAAAGTAATATATTTAATTTCAGTCTAGCTGTTAGACAATTTAATACAGGGTATTAATTTTACGCTTTTTAGTTTTTTGTGTAAGTATATCTCTGTAGTTTAATGTACTGTTAAGTAGATGTAGTTAAACTCCAGAGCTTTGTCCTCTTACTCACGCGTACCGTGTGATATTGATTGATTAATTATATATATATATATATATATATATATATATATATATATATATATATATATATATATATATATATATATATATATATATATATATATATATATATATATATGGATCTGCAACCAGTCATAGGGGACCATGTTTTATATATAGCACTTAGGGAGACCATTTGGAAAAAATAACATATGATTTTTAGCTTGTTATCAAGTGGTAACACACCAGTTGAATTTTAAAACAAAATATACTATATTCACTATGTTATAGAATCATTCTTTTTTGTTTACTGTGTAGTTTCATAACGTTTAAACACGTTAAGAATTAAGGAGACCTACTTTTGGTCTCCTTAATTTGTTGGTCTCCCTAATACTGTGATTTTGGCAAAAATGGTCCCCTATTGCTGGAATTACACTTATATATATATATATATATATATATATATATATATATATATATATATATATATATATATATATATATATATATATATATATATATATATCCTTGCTTATCCATGTGTTATCGTGAACACTGTTTTACCATGAAATTGTCTGTTGTAGTAATGAAACACATACTGGGTCTGTGAGCCAATATTGCCACGTGCACGATTTTTCGTGTATTTCTCTTGAAGTGTCACCGTGTTTTTTGTAGTTATAGTTTAATATTTTAATCTTTCTTTCTTTCAGGACATAATGACACAACACCAAGAGATAACCAGATTCCATTGGTTGAGATCACGATGCAAACGTCATCCATTACTGTCGGTGTGTATTTCTTTAGTGTTACTTGTTTGAATAACGGTCATTTGTCCCATGATATGCCTAAAGTGCCAGAAACAGGATATGAAAGCACAAGTAAAGAAGCTACAAGGATTTTTAACGGAGCTAGGAACAATAAAACATACCACATAATCATGTTAGGTTACTGTATGACTATTTTAAAATCCTTAAGAACAGGTTGGGTTCGTCAGATTTCTGTTCGATTCCCTCCCTCCCTCCCTCCCTCCCTCCCTCCCTCCCTCCCTCCCTCCCTCCCTCCCTCCCTCCCTCCCTCCCTCCCTCCCTCCCTCCCTCCCTCCCTCCCTCCCTCCCTCCCTCCCTCCCTCCCTCCCTCCCTCCCTCCCTCCCTCCCTTTAAACCTGTGATATTTCAGATAACGCTGCTGTGACAACGCCACCAAGCAAACAAGAAGCTCCATCGGCTGAGATTTGCGCGTCACATATTGGCATCATGTTGTGTGGTGCATTAGGAGTGCTCACATGCATAACGGTCATCTGTCACATTGTTTGCCTCCAGCGTCAGATAAAGATAATGAAATTTCAAATACAGAAGTTACAAGGGGGTGCAATGGAACGAGGAAGCTGTGAAACCGAAAAGGAATTATTGCAGAACTATTTGTAAAATGTTTCTCACATTCTGAACTTTTTTATTTATTTGCTGTAACATTTTGCGTGTACTATTTCACATGATGTAATCGATTGTTACAGTATAATAACATAAATGGTAAGTAAAGTTTTGGTACTACTTATAATGCATGTATCTGCGGTGGTAATTATAGCATTGACTGAAATTTTCAAGCTAGGGTTGCTAAGTTAAGACTAATTTAGTTGGGTGTATATTCTCTCGGATTGTAAGTAACTTCTGGTTTAAACTTTACCCGGTGAACACGATGCGTACAGTTTAAATTCTTGGACAAAAGGTACACAAATATGTACAAATAGAAGCATATTTATAGATTAAAATGTATTTATATCCTTGTTAGTGTAACCATTATATATTATCCAAGATGCAAATATATTTTGTACATAGTTCATTTCAAAACCATTCTTAATTTAACCTAGTGATAAGCTGCTATTCTTTGTTTCTTGTAGTGATTGAGATGAAACAATCTCTACCGGTTATGGTAAGTGAATAAGGGAAAGCATGAACAAGTTAGCTCTGTAACAATATCTTTTTCAAACATTGAGTCTGCTCCATGAGCCTTTCATGAAACGCCAATAATCGTAGTCTTGTACACAACTTTGTGCGTTGTCACTGCTATATATATTTCAGTCTGCAGTTTTACTATATACTATTACTAAAATAGTTTATATGGATTAAACCTTGTAATGACGTACAGCTGCTATTGATTTGATGTCACAAAGTCGTGTCTTTATTTACCAGTTAAAATAATAATTTACTTTGTACGGGTGCTGGCGATTACACAATAAACCATTTAACAATTTGACGTGAATGTGTTATTTGCAAACACATGCCTGATACAAATTTTACTAATCGGTTAAACCATTGAATAAGGAAAAAGGAAATAGTTTGAAGTTGCTTGTTGGTAGTTACCATTAACAAACCTTCAACAACTGCTGGGCGTTGCTGTTGTTGCTTCTTGTGGTAGCTTTGCACAAGCAAAGTTGGTTTCTGATCTTTGCCATGAAAGCAGGTGTTTTTCGTTGTCTAGCGGATGGCCGTATTACAAGAATGAAAATAGAAGCCACTACAACACCGAAAATTTACAGAGAGGTTTAGAGATCTAGAGGTAACAGTGAAGCACAAATGATGCCCTCAAGTTCCAAAATATAATTTATTAGATCTGCTATATCGTTTCTTTCGTATCAAAAATATTAGAAAAGACTACTGCTTGTGTTTGTGGACTGATTCAGTGTCTAAAAGTGTCACCCTATACACTAAATAAATAAGTGAAAGAAATTATATAAAATAATGAAATACATGTTAGACTGCCTTCTATTCGATATGTTATTCTGTAATGTTACCATAATCCACACAGTTATGTTACAGCATTCTCAGTATATGAGACGTGAGAGTGTAACATTTCTTTAATTATTTAAGCCTACTGAGCCACACAAGAGGCCATAGTTAATGAAAGTTGATAGCTGTCGTCCAATTGTTATTTTGTTTATATTAACCGAAATCTCATGCAGATGATGATCAAATAGCAAATGCTGTTTTAAAAAGGCTATGAAAGAGGCGAGAAATGTACTCAGGGACAGAGATTTAACATCAATGAATCTATTAATTAATAAATTAATTAAATCAATGAATCAACAATGGTGCTTCTAATTGTAATATGATTATTAATGGCAATGTTGCAGCAATATATCCGATATATACTACGGAAACGGCTGTTGTCAGAATACATAGCGATATTCTACGCCACCTTGACTCAAAGAATGGGGTTATACTTGTTTCGCTCGACCTTTCAGCTGCATTTGATATAATAGATAATATTATACTACAAGACAGGCTGCAACAGCGGATTGGATTATATGGCGTCTCCCTGAAATGGTTTGAGAGCTACCATACAGATCGTGTTTAGAAAATTATAATAGGCGATGTTTTATCTGATGCTCTTTGCATACGATATGGTGCCCGCAGGGTTCGCTAATGGGACCGGAGGAGTACAAAATATATAATCTTTTTCATAAACAAGGAAAGACAACTAATAACTACATACCTGTAATGGTTGACGGTATAATAAAATTATTTACCGGCGAACTTTTTCACTGTTGACAGTATGCAGAATCCGGTAGTTATTGCGGTTTTTTGTAATCTGATAGCCAGCCAAGTTATGTAAAAGGTGTAGGACTTATGTTGAGTAAGCATGAAAATATTATTGACTAATTAGCAACAAAAAGTGTTCTAAAGGTTAAAATTTTCATAATGGTCTGTAGACTTCATGTAGACTCAAAATCAGTCAACATGTGTCAATTGTTTCATGGGTAATCAACGATCAATAACTACAAAAACTACAGAGTAAACGTATCAGTAAGCAAATAATAAAAGTCAAATAATCAATCAATATGTTTGAACACTTAAACTAATTATTCGTGGAATTGCGCAAAATAAACGTATTGTTGTATGCATTTGGAACTATTAGATGTTTAATTAGAATATTACGTCGTGTATGCAAACAAAGTTACATAAGCGATTTAAAGATGACACTTTTGCTAACCTCATGTGCTAAATTTTTTTCATTGGTTTTTCATTATAACGATCTTGTTGTCGTGTAAATTCATAGAAATTTATATTATAAGTCAGAGTGTCGTGTGCATATATATATATATATATATATATATATATATATATATATATATATATATATATATATATATATATATATATATATATATATACATTAGTGTGTAAATATTTTCTTAATTAGACGCCCGTTCTCTATATATTAATGTTTTAAATTATGAACGTATTGAATTGTTCAACTTTATAGCTTCTAGATATTTGCGTTTTGTTGACCCATTATCGCTTGCACAGCTCTCTCCCTCCTCTCTCTCTCTTTCTCTCTCTCTCTTTCTCTCTCTCCCACTCGCTCTCTCTCTCTCTCTCTCTCTCTCTTTATATATATATATATATATATATATATATATAAAGAGAGAGAGAGAGAGAGAGAGAGAGAGAGAGAGAGAGAGAGAGAGAGAGAGAGAGAGAGAGAGAGAGAAAGAGAGAGTAAGAAAGTGAGAGAAAGACAGAGATGGGAAAGAGAGTGAGAGAGAGAAATGCAATCAATTCCTGCTGTAAGGGTTTGACAATCTAACCATGCTTAGAACGTACGGATACCTTCATCAATATATTGCATAGCTCTCTCCCTTCTCTCTCTCTCTTTCTCTCTCTCCCACTCGCTCTCTCTCTCTCTCTCTCTCTCTCTCTCTCTATATATATATATATATATATATATATATATATATATATATATATATAGAGAGAGAGAGAGAGAGAGAGAGAGAGAGAGAGAGAGAGAGAGAGAGAGAGAGAGAGAAAGAGAGAGAGTAAGAAAGTGAGAGAAAGACAGAGATGGGAAAGAGAGTGAGAGAGAGAAATGCAATCAATTCCTGCTGTAAGGGTTTGACAATCTAACCATGCTTAGAACGTACGGATACCTTCATCAGTATATTTGTTAAGTGATCACTATAATCCTTCATAGATCCTGTAGCACTATTTAACAGAACATCAGTAACGGCACAATCTCTTCGCGAGGCCTATAAGACCTGTCGTAATTTCCTATGGGAGGAGGGGCAGTTGTTTTAACCGTCAAGCCTGTTGAAGCTGTGGATTGAGTTTAGTGCGTAAAATCCAGTACAAAATGTACTGTCTAACGGTTTGTCAAATTTATATAATAATATCGCGAAAAGCCGAATAACCTTAGGAGCGATTTCATATCACACCACAAATTTATGGTCACTAAAAAAGCGCTACAATAGATGTTTAGTGCATAAGCCGGATAAGATATGTAGTAGATTTCAAGCTTGAGGGAGAGGTAGAGATAGAGATAGAGAGACGGAGTGGGAGAGACGGACAGAGGAAGAGGGAGGGAGAGAGAGAGTGGAAGAGGGAGGGAAAGAGAGAGAGAAGAAGAGAGGGGAGAGAGAGAAGGAGGGAGGGAGAAAGAGTGGGAGAGAGAGGGAGGGAGAGAGAAGGGGGAGGGAGGGTGAGAGAGAGAGAGGGTGAGAGAGAGATGGAGAGAGAGAGACAGAGAGAGAGAGAGAGAGAGAGAGAGAGAGAGAGAGAGAGAGAGAGAGAGAGAGAGAGAGAGAGAGAGGGTGAGAGAGAGAGATGGAGAGAGAGAGAGTATTTTGTTCATTGTTACACTGTATAAATGTATTACTTATCATGTTCTTAAGTGATCTTCAGCTTTGAAGTACAAATACACATTCGATCTGATACACTTTTTTCAGTATATCTATATCTCATTCCCACACTGGGACGATACATCACATGAAAGAGTACACAATATAAATGTTTGCTTAACTTTACATGAGAAGTCATCAATTTGAAGAATAAACATGCGAGAAAAGTGGACTGAGGGCAGCAATTTATGGTACAGCAGAAGCAAGCGTTGTTTATTTATAGATGTGGCTTGTAATGCGATTGCACTGGAGGGTGTTGTTTATAATGAAGGACTAGTGTGCAGCAACAAGTGGACGCGGATCATTGCAGGTAAAAGACAATTCTTTAACGTACGGTTTTTTCTGGAAAGGTTTTCTACGAAATATATAAATCAAGTGTAATTTAAGCAGTTGGACCGATATTGTCTTAAAGATGTTGAACACATATTTTGTGAAAAAATAAAAAAATATCCTTTTTGTATATCGCTACAAAACCTTAAATAAACAAAAGTTAAATGCATTTCAGATTTATGTGGGGTATAAGGTTTTGCATATTTAATATTTATTTCGTGTTTATTTCATATTTCGTGTGTTTGCTTCGTTAATTACTTTAATATCACTACTAGGTTAAATGAAAAAATACCGTACTCGTTTAATTTAAGGCATCAATTTCGGCGGCAGTGACTTTGAACTTCACCAATAAAGTAACTATGCATTTGATGTTCAACTTCAGGGGTCACTGGAGTAGTTCTGTATCTTGGGGCTCTTGTCTGCTACGATATATCATCGTTTAACCCAGCATCATCCCATAGTCTGACGACATTGTTACGTCATTACATAATGACGCGCATTGGTATTCTATTGGGTCGTCACATGCTGAGGAAGTTCGAAAATCGATGTGGAGAAGTAGAACGTATCCAAAATGAATTGCTTATGCAAGTGTTAAAAGAAAATGCTGACACAGTTTATGGCAAAGATTTCAACTTTGAGAGAATAAAAACCTATGAAGATTATAAAAAAATTCACCCTGTTGTGCGGTACGATCATCTTAGAGAATATGTGAATAAAATTGTGAATGGAGTTGAAAATATCTTAACGAAATCGAAGCCAGTTTTCCTTGCTTCCACCTCTGGGACAACAGCAAAAGCGAAAGTGATAGCACTAAATGAAGAATGGGCAAAACGTACTGCTAAAACATTTGGAATTGCGATGGCTCACCCGCTTATCAAGGGACTACAGGTAACAAACAGTCAGCACGTGTTATTGTTCAGCAGTCATCTACTGTGCTGGTTCCTTCCCCTGATAGATAATCCTATCCGGTACTATTTTTTAAATCTATTTGTCTTGTGCTTAGGCATTGTACATACCCGCTGTTAAATGACAACACGGATTTTTATGATATATTTTTGCTTACTTCTAAAAATATTCTTAAGAATGGAAGTTATGTTATTACTTCGTATTAAATCTGAAATGTCGTTGCATTTATTTTATAGTATACTGCAACACATTACATTCAATTTTCCTTAAAGGGAAATGCGAGTATCTCTGCGCCATCTAGCGACGAAATGCGCAATACATTGAATATTGCAGAGTTTGAATCCATGTTTACACAGTATAAATAACTATTAAATCCGTCTAGATCGAAAAATTCTTTTCAAAGACAAATAGGCTCGTGTCCAGAAATGATCTGTATTATGCGTGAATTTTGCATTTTGATTGAAATTTCTTGGTTTTTCCAATGGTTTCCATAGTAAAAGTACGCGACCTTTCAGTATCTTTATTTCTCTTATAACCTCGGTGACCCCCTTTTTCTTTTCAATTTTTAAATGTATACCCTCAAAGCATTAGACTGTGAAAGTATGAAGGAAATGTCAATTGTAGGTGAGATACCCGCATTTCCCGTTAATGGGTAAATACACCAATGAACATATACCCACAAGCACTTCCATATTACAAAATTATACAATTTTTCAGTAACTTAATATGAAATCACAATACACATAAGATATGCCTTTCCAAACAAAAAGTTGTGACATCTGGCTATATCTTGTGATCAACAATTATGTCAAAGACCTATATAAAACTAAACGAAATAGTAGTACTTTTTTGTAGTATTATGCTTGTTTTGAAATACATATTTGTATTTTTTTCAGAGAGACTTGTGCAAAGTTTTGAGGTTTTGGTACTATCCAAAAGTACGAGACACGCCAAGTGGCTTGCAGATCGCAGGGAGTCTTTATTATTTCATGAAGCGGGGTAGAAACGCCATGGTTATGCTCCCATGCTCCTCAAATATCTTTGATGTCACCCAGGAAGACTCAGCATTCTATTGCAATGCTGTGTTTGGTTTACGAGAGAGGGAGATCGGTAGCCTCAATTTTATATTTGCAAGTCAACTACTTGACTTTTTCCAATACCTGATGAAGCATGGGGATAGCATTTGCCAGGACATAGCACGGGGACAGTTAAGTGACGACATAGAGATTCCCCAAAAGGTAGGTTGCTTGTTCTATGAAACAGGTTTTTAGAGCATTGACAAACTAACGACAAGAAACTGATTGTTACTGAAATCCTATCACCAATTAGAAAATTGAAAATAGGTATGCTTATTAGATCCGAAAGTGTATAACATATAACATGACAGGTTAGAGTTGCCCTTAACAACGAGTTACAAGCAGATAGAGAACGTGCGAAAGAAGTGCAGACGGAAATCAAAAAAGGTCGCACAGGTCTGGCGAAGAGATTATGGCCCTTATTGGCTTTTTCTGAAACAAGTGTTACAGGATCAATGCAAGTCTATGCTGATTATTTAAGAAACACTTTTATGAAAGGTATTCGTTCGTTCCAAGCCTAATAATATATATATATATATAATTCTCTTAGCCATGAAATATTTTAATATATATTTGCATAAGTGTATTATAAAGTGGTAATATACATTTTTGTTTAGGGAAAATATAATTAGGATTGTTAAGGTAAAACATTTAAACTCATGAGACACATTGTAGGCAGACTTTTTATTTTGTCCTGGAAAAAAGACTTAATAATTGATGTAAATAGAAGACTGAATCAAAGTTAATATTTTTTATTGTATATGGTGTTTTGTATATATGATATTTCAATACTGATAATTCTTTCTTTGTTAAAATCATCCTTTCCAGCTTCAACACGCTGGAGTCGCATCGACGTCCTCCTGACGTCACGCTTAATAATAACTCCTAAGGTGCTAATCTAATCCGTACCCTGTGTCAAATTGATTTGTAGTCTTAGAATAATTTATTGGTCATAATATTGAAACACTGTAGATGTTCAACATAATGAACTTCGCGAACAACATACAGTCGTATTACAGATGTTCCGATGCTGACTGCATTTTATGGTGGAACTGAAGGCCTGTATGGAATAAACACATCCACTGATTTAAAGGATCACACTTACACATTGGCCTATGATGCTAATTTCTTTGAATTTATACCCGAACAAGACTGTGATAATGAAAATCCAACAACCAAGCTAGCACATGAGGTTAACCCAAATAAAGATTGCTTTTGCAAAAATAAATGCTTTTTGGTTGGTTGTATACTTGCATAAATCTAGTTTGTTTATGAGAAATGTAATTACATATTTTGATTTAAGAATTCTTAGTATCGAGTCCTTGAATGAAAACCTTTAATTTGCAACTTACCAAGAAATAAAATAGTGAAACCTTAACTTGAAAAATATTGTTGAAATACTAAACTAAAACATTTCTAAACGTACCAAAACAAACTAAGACATTAGTTTAGTATTTTCCATTTTAGAAAAGTAATTTTTTTTCTGATTTGTAAATATTGATCTAAATATAAAACTTGTATAACAGCAGCTTAATTAAAGAGATACATTTAATATACTCATTAAACAATTGATTAGACACACATATGTAATATATTTGAATAACAGCAGCTTAATTAAAGAGATACATTTGATATACTCATTAAACAATTGATTAGAGACACATATGCAATATATTTGATTTGTGAGCATAGTTTAAGCAGTGCTATTAAAAAACAAACATAACATTTTGCTTTACATTTTAGACATGAATTTTGAGCGTTGAAATATTGATTGCACATTATTGATTTAATAAAATCTGCTTTTATGTTTATTTTAGCTCACAGTTGGGGAAAGATATGAGATAGTATTAACATCGTGCACTGGACTTTATCGATATCACGTTGGAGATGTGATTGAGATCATTCGTTATGAAAAGCAATGCCCGATTTTTGAGTTCATTTATAGGTGAAAATATAGACTTCTATTATGTTTTATTGTTAAATTATAATGATATTTTTCCTAACAAATTTTATTTCCGAATGTTTTATGTTTCATAGTGCAACAAGCGGAAGTGTAAAATGTCAAACATCGTTAACGTTTTCTTAAAGATTTTATAAAACAAATATATATGGTTATGTTTCAATTTGTTTAAAAAACCCTCTTACATAATATTTAATTCTATATAAAAATTACAATTATTTTTTTAAATCAAACTTTTATACAAAAGTAATTTTAAGTTTGCAAGAAAAAGTTTCAGTGTAGCTGTGTTATACTCTAAGCACCAGAACAGCATTTGTAAACAAAGATCTAAGGCAAATGCTATATTTCATGCAATGTTCATTGCAAGCATTTAGTGTTTATTATTAAGTACTAGTTTTGATTACAGTTTTTGTGTATATATAATGACAAGATTACAATATATGAATTATTGCAGAAATACAGAAGGATAAACCATAACCAATTCTGGGTTTACATTAAATAACAAAATCCTTTACAAACGCTGTTGGAAGCCAATTCGTGCTTTAAAATCTTCCAGTGTATTTAGATATCAAGGAAGGATGAAATTAATTACCTTATTTGAAGTTTCGATTCATTTCAATAAAAATATAGCGTGTTATTGGTACATATTATAAGTGTAAGTTATCAATCATGTTGTGTACTCTTTCAGACTTGGACATATTTTGAATGTATTTTGGGAGAAAACACCAGAGAGTTTATTACAGCGCAGTGTGCTAGCTACAGCGAAACAAATCGATTGTACAATCATTGATTTTACTGCAACCGAAGATGCCCATTATTATGGGCTATCAGGTGACTGTCTTAATGCCATATAAATAGCTATTTTTCTGGCATGTGAAAAAGTAGTTAAGTATTACTTTATGTTCAAAATATCTGACATGGTACATATTAAATCTTTACATCCAATGTCAGCAGTGTCAATAGAGTATGTTTATACAGAACAAGTTCTTGATTCATTGGTTTCTTTAGTACTTGAAAAGCTTATTTTATTATCTACATAATAGTATTTTGGTTAAGCCGAATCTTTGCTGAAAATTACGTACCGGTTTTGTCTGGCAGTTAAGTAGCTGAGCTCACCATTACCCTCTTTTAAAGTTTAATGGTACTAAAACTATTACCCTCTTTCAAAATATTCACATTCTAATGGTATTTAAGATTGTTATTATTATGGATTATCAGGTAACTAACTAACTAACTAACTAACTACTGTTCGAAATGCAATAGAATTGTTTAGGCTATTTCCGTTCATGCATTCACTGATAACTGGCTCTGTACTTGCATGTTATCTACACATTATTTGCTGAAATGAACAAAATCAAAACAGAGCCCAACGTTTGTTTTGTGCCTTTATTGGGTTGAAGATACTTATTAAGCACTGATACTTTTTTTTTGTTTTTAGGGAATTTTATTGTGCACAGCCATATTCGAGTATGCGCTGCGTGGGCATAAACTATAAGGAGAACTTACAATACAATATATATATGCATCTTTCACTAACGCGACGTTTTCTAACAATAACTTTGCTTATCAAAAATCACGATTATGACGGAAACAAACAAACATAACAACTTATAAATGAGTCACGACCATCTATCAATATATCAAATCCGCTTCTAAGTTTGAAAACACTTCTCCAAAATAGGTCCATTTTAATTTTAATTTATCTTCAGGTAACGTTTGCATGTCTGTGTAATATCGTAATTTTGCGTTTCTAATAAACACGTTCTCGTGAAAATTTTTCTCATTGACTCTAAACTGATATATATGGTATTTTATTAACAAAGAGAGGTTATCCTCTGTAATATTATCTTTTCCAAGTAAAAAATCCCATTTCTCAAAATTAAAAGAATTTAGCTTCAATATGCTTAAGCATCTTCTTATAATTTCTCTGGCTTTTTGACAGTCCCAAAAGAAGTGTATTATCGTATCCGGGGTGTTACAGTACTTACATGCATCGGATTCTAAAATTTTCCAGTCCATTTTCTTCTTGTTAGTTGGTATTATATTATGAATGAGTTTCAATTGCAGGGCCAAAAGATAGGTTTCTTTAGTACATTTTCTGCAAAGTAGCAAGCTACGTAGAATCCGTGATTCTTCTAGCATACCTGCATTCGCCCAGAACACAATACTCACCGGAGGCTCTACAATTTTATTTATCAAGACCATGTAGTAATCTTATTGGTAAAATAAACACTGATACTTATTGGTAAAAGTTTTTTCTGCAAAAGTTAAGTCTATTTTTTTTTATTCATAGATATAGACAAGATTGGTCGAAAATACATTTTATTCATTGAAATAGAAGGCGATAGGACTTTAACAAAGCAAGAACGAGATAAGGTACTTATAACAGTTAACTATCTTGTATAATATGGTATCGTATGGCATTTTAATTAGAAAAGAAAATTATCAAGAAAACAACAAAGCATCAACAATTATTTTATGCTTATTTTATAAAATTATAAAACAAATTTATTAAATATATTGCTTATTTTTATAATTTTCAGTTTCTCAACATTTTTTCAAGATGACTTTAAATATTAGACAAAAGTGTAATTAGTATAATAATAATTACACATTTAAATATATGTAAATACCATTTCAAGTAACATTTCATAACTAAATTCGGTCACAACTTGATTTCATAAGCTTAAATTATGGGCGATGTGATATATAATGCATAGCTTGTATTTTGGTTTATCTTGCAGTTTGACAGTAAATGCGTTACTCCACTTAAATTTTAAGCTTCTGTCGCATTTTAGTTAATGTTTTAGTTTGACAGTAACTTGTGCAAGGAAGCGGATATCTACCGTTCACTTCGCCACCAGAAGAGCATTGATACGATGGAAGTGATGCAGCTACAGAACGGTGCATTTCACAAGTGTGCACAGGAAATGAAAAAAGAAGGGCTTGTTTTTCAGTTTAAGATGCCTCGCGTTTTGCGTACCAAGCAGCATCTTGAATTTCTGGCCAAATATGTCATGTAGAAGCGCTTGCATCTGATTCAGATTAAGATGACGGGCCATTATAACTTGCGCCAAAAGTAGCCCCAAGACATAAATTTCGACAACTATTAACAGTTATATTTGGATATTCGTTGCCTAGAATCTTATTTCGTATGTTTAAAGGTCGGCTCGCAACGTCTGTCTGACACCTGATCATCTAACCTAATGTCTAATTCTTTAATTAAGCTTCAAAGTAATTAATATTTTAGTAGCTGAAATGTTAAACTTTCTGTTTCTAAAGAGAAAAACAATTTTGCGTTAAAAGCTACAATGTCAAGCTAACATACTCTTAAAAGTAAGTGTCCTCCACAAGCATCCCTTACTGCAATTTATCTGGATCGCATTGATCCTATCAAATTCTGCATTTTGTGAAGTGGACTGGAATTCCACTCCTCCACAAGCGCTTGTCTAAGCTCTGGCAATATATATATATATATATATATATATATATATATATATATATATATATATATATATATATATATATATATATATATATATATATATATATGTGTGTGTGTGTGTGCGTGTGTGTGTGTGGACAGCAACAATATAACCTTTATTGCAACCCGAGTATCTGATCCCTTATTGATGAACTGACTAATTAATAAATAAATTGATTGATATTTTCACTCACGGTAATCCCTTTTTTGATCTCGATTAGTAAAAAAGTGTCTCATGTTAACTTCATGTACTTAATTATCTCGACCATAGAGCCTTTTAAACAACATATACGACGAATAGTCCTTGTGAACTTGACAATAGGACTACATGTTTTCGCTTTTTCTTACTGCTACTTTCTTAACTTAATTCTCTGATGGCTCAAATGGAAACGCTCAAACGGAAACGCTTTATATACTGAAAACGTATTCTAAACTTTAAGGTAAAATACGTTATTTCTTAGCCTCGCTTTCTTAGTAACCTATTTATCTTAACCACCATTCTTATTTTCAAAATGAAACTCAATTCTTTGAGTTCTCCTAAGCATAGACACTTTGATTTTAGACACTATAACATTACAACTGCATTGATTGACACCCGTTGAAAACTGATTTTAAATCTATGGAGATTTTGATATTTTCACTGAGCAAAGAAAACTTCATGGTTATTAAAAACCCTATTCAGTTAAAATTACACGCACTCCGTTTTAAGAAGAAATGTTCAAAGGATTAATTTAGTTAATAATCAAAGTAACTTGTAAATTCAATAGAAAGCGCGGCCTTATAAAACGGACTGGAATCACGTGACAGAATCATTGACTATCGCTCTAAACATACATACATGAAAATCAATCGATTCTATTTCGAATTGCGTTTTAATTTTGGTTTTGTCAAGTTCAGTAACAAACTACCTACATACCTGCCTCCCTGCCTCCCTCCGTGCTTCCCTCCCTGCCTCCCGGTCTCCCTGCCGGCCTCCCTGCCTCCCTCCCTCTCTGCCTCCCTCCCTGCCTCCTGCCTCCCTCCCTGCCTCCCTCCCTCCCTGCCTCCCTGCCTCCCTGTCTGCCTCCCTGTCTCCCTCTCTCCCTGCCTGCCTCTCTCTCTCCCTACCTCCCTCCCTCCCTGCCTGCCTGCCTCCCTCTCTCCCTCCCTCCCTCCCTCCCTCCCTCCCTGCCTGCCTGCCTTCCTCTCTCCCTACCTCCCTGCCTCCCTGCCTCCCTGCCTCCCTCCCTCCCTCCCTCCCTCCCTTTTTATATACATACAAATACATGAGTGCGTAGCGTGATATTTTGGATGCTGGCAGAGCATCTTGAAACGTGTTACTAGAGCGAACTTCGCTAGATAGCGAAATGACACTATGGCAGGAAAATGATTTTGATACACTCTGACCGAGGTCAAAATCATCGAAGTAGCCCTTCTTTGTTGTCATTTTGGAACATAATGAGCCCACATTCGATCCAACTCTCTAGCTGTTTTCAACGTGATGGTTCACTTCACGATTTTTACCTTGACCGTGACCGAGAAGGTCAAGGTTGAAAAGGTACCTCTTTCTAACGTTGTTTAGGCCCCAAAAGGTCGAAATTGAGCTCACAGTATGTCCATCTCTTAAGAAAAATATTTCGAAAATGATCTAAAATAAGTCCAAAATCTGTTTTAGAGGAAATAGTCAATTTCAGGATTTTGACTTTGAGCGTGATCGAGAGTGTCAAGTTCACCGAGGCACCTCTTATGTAACAGTGTTTAGGCCGAAAGGGTCGCAAATGCACTTTCTCTCTAACCCTTCTTGAGATAATGGTCAATATCCGGATTTTTACTTTGACAGTGACCGACAAGAGTCAAAATGAGCTCAAACCACTCTATTTCTAACCGTTTTGGAGATAATGGTCAACTTTCGGTTTTGACCTTGACCGTGAATGAGAAGAACATGGTGACCCAGGTACTTCTTTTGCAACGGAGTTGAGGCCTAATGATAAGGGTCAGCTTCCGGCTTTTGACCTTGACTGTGACCGAGAAAATCAAGATCACCGAGAAACCTGTTATGTAAGGGTCGGAAATGTTCCCCAAAGTCATTCTGTTTCTAGTTGCTTTCGAGATAATACTGAACTTCTGGTTTTCAACTTAACCATCAGCCAGCGAGTTGACGTCTAGCTTATTAATTTCGTTCAAGCCCAAATTGTAGAATATGGACTGAAATTCACTCTTTCTTTAAAAGCTTTCAAAATAATGGTTAAGTTTCGGTAATTGACCTTGACCGTGACCGAGAAGGTCAAGATCACCGAGATATGTCTTATGTAACGTGTTTATGTCTAAAAGGGACAAGAATGAGTCGTTCTATTTCTTGTCGTTTTCAAGATGCTGGTCAAATTTCCTTAAATCTGATCGAGAAGGTCGAGCTGACTAAAGTCCCTGCTATGTGGCGTTGCTTAACCCGAAATTGAGCCCTATCTACTTTTCAAGAAAAATATGCCTTGTGAAAGTATTTTGATCTCACATTGACCTTAACCGTTGGGGTCAAGGTAGAAGTATTTGCAGATTTATGATTGCCTATAAGTGTAATGAAACCAGCCAAATATGAAGCTCCGCTGACTCAAAGTCTAGAATGAGTTTTCTGGAAACCATTTTGCAGAAAAATTTACGTGGACCTCATTTTGACCTGGATTTTGTTTGTTTCGGACAAAATTTCGGATCCTCCAAGAACGCTTTATCATCTGAAAGTGTGCTAAATTTCGTCTTCCTCCGTCAAATAGTGTAGGAGGAGCACCCAATCGAAAAAAGTCAGAAACTTTCAGAATAAGTAAAAATTAGGAATGATAGACATAATAATTCAAATTGAACGTGCTTCTTTTTGTTCCAAAAAATCCATCTTTTACACATATTTATCAAATTTGGTTGAATTGATTAGAATTGAATAGGGTTTCTACCATTAACAAGCTGCTTTGCTTTGTTGTTCTTTGTTTGGGCGTGGAACAAGCAAATCTGTGTTATGATGTTGTCACATTAAATACAATTTAGTCTACTCTGCATTAAAAGTAATATTAAAAAAAAAATTAAAATATAATGTCAGTTTTATACTGACTCTGTCCTCAATTCTATATTATATTCTATAATATCATCATAATCCATACCGTTATGTTTAACAATTTATAAAGTGAAAACATATACGTCTTCCTTAACTATTACAGCATACTGAACAGGAGAAGAAGCCACAATAAGTAAAAAGACGGATTTAGAGTTATTGCATTTGAAATGGATGAAGCCATTCTATATGGCGTATTTGCGAAGAAGGTCGAGATGTTGCTTGCTGCGCATAACACGGGGCATTTTGAACTGACAAACAAGTCCTTGTTTTTTCATTTCCTGTGAACACTTTCGAAATGCACTGCTCCGTAGCTGTATGACCAACATCGTGTCAATGCTCTTCTCGTCGCGAAGGGAATGGTAAATCTCAGATTCCTTGCACAGGTTACTGTCAAACTAAAACATTAAATAAATTCCAAAGGAGCTTAAAGTTTCAAGGAAGTAACGTATTTAATTTAAATCAATTCGTTAAGGCATGTCACTGCTAATGAAATATGTTTAAGGAAATTATATCTAGTTTTTAATACAGTCATTATAACCATTTAAAATACACAAAACTTTATTTTTGTAAGATTTGTTAATAGTGATGGTAAATCTGAAATAGGACTCGTATTTTTTTTGTTTTGGATAACGTTTCTCTCCAGTACAATAAAATACAATACAGTACTATAAAAGAAATCAGTGTTTTAGATACCCGATCTCGCTCCTCTTTTGTTAATATCTTATCACCTTCAATTTCAATGAATAAAATGTATCGTCGACTCGTCTTCTCTATGTCTAAGTGTATAAAACAATGCGTATTTTTACATTTAGTTTGAGTGACTCAGTGGTAAGATATTCAACAATTTGCTCTATTCTCCTAAATAATATACATCATAGGAATGTAGTAATACTACTTCATAACATGGGGCCAAAGCGCATTTGCACCGCCCTCTGGAACTGAACACGCACGATGATGCAGGGTTAGCGCAACCCAGATTAAGACTGCAGAAAGTGCAGGAAAAAATTCTGCTTGGTTCATTGCTGTGAAGGTGTTATTTACACTAAATTTTGCTGTAAATTGTAAAATTAAGGTTAATCTTTCATTCATAAATTATCTTTAAAGTGGCTTAACTTTTGAAAAATGGTATGGTTTAAAAACTGGGTTATAACTTCAGCTGATAATTTGAATTGGGACATTTCTGCATCAAAAAGATGCCCTGTGAACCAAAGTTTCAGCCTCTTGGACGGTAATAAAGGCAGAAAAGTCACAAGCCACACCTATCAGCGTTTGACCATAAGCTATGGTATGTCTTTATTTTTTAAAATCACGGTTTTTGTTTATTCCCATTTAAAATACTCTACACATATCAGACTTCAAGGAGGAAATGCAATATAAAAGCGCTTATCGATGCGCATACGCGTGCTTGCAGTGTTATTGAACATATAGCGAGTCTTTCTTATTTCGGAACCTTATAAACACAGAGTGAGCCAGTTCCATGAAAGATATTATTTTTTAACTAACAGTCAAAGAAATTTAATACAACCAGCTAACCGACCCCAAATAAGTGGGAAATAAAATGGGGATTGAAGATTGTCGTTGGGAGGTGGATAAGAGTATCAGGTGAGTGAGACAAGCAAGTTCAAGCAGGTAAGTATGTCTCCTTGGAAATTGTTGCTTTAACAGTGTTGCTGTGTTTATTTTGTAGTGGGGTTGGGTTGGTAGTGGGGCAAAGGTTCCTGTCCAAATATCCACCTTGAAACAACTTGAAGACATGATTGACTATTTGTTAACTTTGAAAGAGGGTTTAAGACGGTTTAAAATTTGTAGCAATGGTCTGTTGTACGTAATAAATATACAAAAGAAGTTATGTAGATGGCACGCCATTAATGGGAAAAAACATGAACATTTCACTCAGCCTTATTTATTTTTAAGCCTTATTGTTGTCACTGTTGAATATAATTAAAGGTACATGTGCTCTAAACATATGATCACCTGATAATCCATAGAAATGAACGTCTTCAGTTGCCGTGAAATCAATGACTGTGACATCGAGCTGTTTTGCAGTTGCTAGAACACTACATTGCAATAAGCTCTCCGGCGTTCTCTCCCAAAACACATTCAGAATGTGGCCAAGTCTAGAAGAGTACAAAATTATGCTGTGATTTTCTTGAATATCCATTCTTCAGAAAATCTTCTTTATACAGGTTATTATTCAAATTTATTTAGGGAAAATATTATTTTTAGTTAATTAATAATTAGGTTGATTAATATAATTTTTAAAATTAACTATCATAATTGCTGTGATGATAATGGCTCATTAAGCTAGGCTTCACAAATTATATATCCCCAGTGGAAGTGAACTATCCCCATCTAGAATTCATTTTGCCTGAAACTTAGTCAATATCTTTTAACTGCTTGAGGGTAAATCAAAGGACATTAAAGACGAAAACTCTTTCAGAAACTTATCAATCAGAACACAAAAAAGTCTAAATCTCGTTGTACCTGTATTTGAACTCATATACCGGACATTGTTTTTCATAACGAACGATCTTTACTACGTCACCAACTCGATATCGATACAGTCCGCTGCTTGACGTCAACACTATTTCGTAGCTTTCTCCAACTGTAAGCTATAATACATTCATTTAAATTATTTAATCAGTATTTAGTTTCTAGTGGTACACTTTGATAATTCGTGAAATTTTACACTTTAAAACTACTTTTGTATACATTTGCAAATGTTAGTTGCTCTATAAATATCATGAATTGAATCGCTTATGATCAGCTAGAGTTATGTTTTCATTAAATGTGCGATTTGGATTTAGGAAGATAAACTTAACATGTGTTAACCTCATGGGCTAGTTTGGTTGTTGGATGTTCCTTATCACAATCTTGCTCATGTATAAATTCATAGAAATGTACATCATAAGTGAGTGTGTAGTTGTGATCATTCAGATCAGTGGATGTGTTTATTCCATGCACGCCCTCAGTCCCACCACAAAATACTGTCAGCATCGGAACATCTGAAATATGTCTATGGTTACTTAAAGAAAATTGGTTTTTATCACCATGCTCGTTAAAGTTCCACTGCCTTGACATTACATAACAGGATTGTTTATGGACAATGACCTAGTTTTCGAATGCTGATATAAAGATTTATGACTTATAAGTTTAGCTTGTGACCAAAATTTCAACACAGTAAGGTTATGTATCTGGCGGAAGTCAAGATTTTAATAGAAAAATGGTTTCTCGTAAAACATCCTCCACCTTTCGTTGAATTGCCAAGAAAGAAGTAATAGCCATGTGTGTAATAATTCCCGTTATTGCTAAGCAGAATATCACGACGATAAAACCATATCTATATGCGTCAATTAAGATCTTAATTATAAAGTGAGTTTCGCTAATATTTCTGTTATTTTCACTAATATCTAGTGCATCAACAAAAAACTAGCAAGTTGTATAGTTACGCTCCCTGTTTTCAATAAAAATTGTATGAATATATGTATGTAAATGTGTATATTGCCAGGTAGGTACCAATATTCCGTACCTGTAGTTAAAATTTCAACGGCAGTATAGCTTACATCACTTAAGAATGCAAC